>CAKNYM010037111.1:3297-42124 GCA_932195095.1 Andricus curvator | reverse complement strand
AAAAAAAGCTACCAAGAATACTTTTCTGGAATAATTGTTGACCCCCTTTTGGATGTTAATATTTTAGAAACTGTGAGATTAAAACAAAATAAAATCATTAAAACGGCCAATTTTCGACATGCGCTCACCTCTATATCCTAATCTAGCGAAACGATTGGTAGAAAATTTCAAAAAAAGATCAGTAGCAATAGATACTCGATAGATTTTGCAGGAATTTTCGATGTCTTGAATAGTTTTTAAAAGGTTACGTATTTAGTCAAAAAAATTGAAAATTTAGAAATGACAAGAATAGTACAATTTTAAGTCAACCTTTAAGTCAACTTCGTGTTTTTAAATGGGAACCCCTATGTTTAACATTGGTAATCATAAGAGCGGGAAATTTTACGTTTGAATATGTACTCAGGTCATAGCTCAGGTGTCAGGCAGGTCAGCTGAAGGTCATTCAAAAAAGGTCCGGCTTGGGTTAAAGGGACAATCCAATGGTGACCTTCAATTTGACCTTGAACGTGACCTTAAAGGTCATTTCAGGGTCAACTTTGTGTTCTTTACGTTCAGCGTTACCTAGGAACAACGACGTGGGCGTAGTAAAATCTGTTCCCTTTTGGGTGCTGGATTTAGGTGAGTCCCCTCGCCTCTCACGACCAGGGTGCTGGAGTTACGTGAGTCCCTTCGCCTCTCACCACCGGGGTGCTGGATTGACGTGAGTGCCCTCGCCTCTCAAGACCGGGGTGCTTGATTTACGTGAGTCCCTTCGCCTCTCACAACCGGTGTGCTGGATTTACGTGAGTCCCCTCGCCTCTCACATTTAGTAATTAGCATTGAGAAGCACAATATATTTATCGTAAGTGATCAAATTATTCTCCGTTTACTTCTTAACAGTAAGCTAACCGATGGTAAAAAGCACCAACAGCATTTTCGATGATTTCAGTGGGAATGAGAGCTGATTCATCTATGATCCTTTGCTGCAATTCGGCTAAATTTTGGGGTTTTGTTTTGTATACCCGATCTTTTAAGGTAACCCCAATAAAAATAATCTAGAGGTGTCAAATGAGGTGATCTAGCTGGTCATTCAATTGTGCCTCTCCGTCCTATATACCGATTAACAAACACTTCATCTAAGTAAGCGCGAACGTCTCGTCCACAGTGAGGTACTGCGGCGTCCTGTTGAAACCATCTGTCCGAAAAGTTATCTCCAGAAATTTCTCTTATTGCAGGGATTATTCGATTTCGTAGCATAGCTTCAGCATTTAAGTTACCATCAATGCAAAGCGGTACTATAATTCTGTTGTTGAGTATTCCAGCCCAATTGTTTAATTTCTGTGGATATTGTGATTTTTCTTCTCGTGCCCAATGAGGGTTTGCATCTGCCCAATATCTACAATTCTGCCTATTTAGGCTTTCGGCGAGTTGAAATGTTGTCTCATCTGAGAAGGCTATAGTTGATGGAAAGTTAGGATTTTGAACTATGCGTGTCATCATATCATCACAAAACTCAACGCGACGCTCGAAATCATCTTCACTTAACTTGTGAACCACACTGAAAAAAAAGATTAGTTGGGACAACTAATAAAATTGTTGGGACAACTATTTTAGTTAGTAAATAATGGTACTGCTATTTAGTTAGTAGTGAGAACTATTTTTGTTAGTTGGGGCACGATTAGTTGCCGTTACTATTTTATTAGGTAGACTAACTATTTCAGTTTGTCAAAACGACTGTCTGTAGGTAGTTGAACTTACTAATATAGTTTGCCATGTCTACTAACAAATTTGTAGGTATAACTATTTTCTTTTTGTCACAGGGTCTAATTAAAATATCTGTCACTATACTATCGAAATCTGAATTAAAAAGATCACAGTGGGCACGCGGGCATCTTTTTTTTGGGACATCTTAGGGACGCTGATGTCAGTTCAGCTGATAAGACGTTCTAAAAAAATATGTCCCTATGCCCACTGGGATCTTTCTAATTGCAGATGCACTTTGTAGGTTAGGATTTCCAGTAAAACTTAAAACTCGTTTGATTGTTGAATTTCTTATACATACATTCAAATGCTTCGATATAATCCCCGAAGCCTAAACTATGCAACACTTCTGATACTTCCATCAATAAATGATGAACGAGACATCAAGTGAGCAACGAGTTATGACGGCCATGTCTAAACGTTCTCCCTCGTTTTACCGCAGGTATGTTGGTACCTTTGTCGCATTCTCAGTCGTACCAACCACGGTAGCAAATAAAATAGTTAAGCCACCTACTTTAATTTGTCAGAAAAATCAATTAGTAGTACAGATGACTAATTTATTAGTAACTCTGACTACTAAAACGTTACTAATGTAAACTAGTCACGAGTACTACAAACGGCTTCCTAAACCGACTACTTGATTAGTTGGTGTTACTAACTGAACAGTTGTAAGAACCAATGAACGCTTTACTAATAAAAAGGTAGTAGCCCCAACTATTCATTTTTCTCAGTGCAGTGTTACTTTAAATGGATGAAAGTTGGCTGTCTTTAGTATGTTGTGAACAGGTGATTTACTTAATTCTTGCTCTTGAGCAACCCGGCGGATGGAATTATGCGTATTTTCGGTGAATGATAACAAAACATCCAACGAATTTTCCTCATTTCCTACTGACCTTGGTCTGCCTAATCTACGTAGATCTCTGATAGTGCCAAAATCATTAAACTTTGTAACGATTTTTTGAACGTAAAAGCTTCAGCTACGTCTTTACTCGTGAACTATTGCACTTAAGACTGATATCAATTTTTTGTACGAGAAAAAAAATTTGGGATTCGATGCTTATTTAGTAACCAGTAAAATGCGTGCCGTCAGGGTAAGGTAAATGCATCTATTTGCGTCCGTGTAAGGATTACGGCAGAATTTAAGACCAATAAACAAGTTTAATCCATTCCGATTCGCTAAAAAACTATTACTGATCTAAGAATACATATTGTACGTCGTTTTTGGATGTATTTGCGTCCACGGATTGCCCCTATTTGCGTCCGGACGCAAACTGGCCTTGCACCATTTTGCTCCCACCTGATCATAAATCGTTCGGTCGCAAACAGGGACAGAATTTGTAGGACCCTGTTTCCGTACACTCTTCAAAGGTTAGGATAGACTAGAATCATTCCGATAAAACTTATGTCACTTTATAGGTTGCACCGCAAAAAAAAACAGTGAATATCGAAAGAGAAATATTTCTCACATCACTGACAATTTTCAGCATAAATACACTCACAGTTTAATTATTTCGAATATCTTAAACATACGGAGGCACGCATGTACATCAAAATGTTGTTGCACTACTTAGCGACTATTGGGTGAAATAAATAATGCACTGACCATTCGTGTGATGAAATAAGATTTTTGAATAGCTTGTTGAGCTGGATTGCACACGACACTTGACTTACCTATGGTAATTATTTCTCCGGATCCGCAAAGCGACAAAATTGACAGTTTGCTCTACTAAGAAACTCTCTGCGCACTAGTACACGCAAATGGCCACTTACGGCGCGCAAAATTAAAAATGAAATTCGTGTTATATTTCTAAATTTCGATAAAACACATATTTTAATGGATGCGCATGCAGAGTTATGTTAATAGAATCAAATAAATACTCTTCATGAACCAATTAGTATAAGAACGCATTAAATTTACTATTTTCAATCAGGTTAGGACGCAAATAGGAGCACGGACACAAATAGGTGCATTTACCTTACTTGATGAATAAAATATTTTTATATAGAAGTATTTCATGGGCCGTTCTCAGGCACTGTCCCCTAATAATTCCCTGTATTCTTATAAATATCAATATCCACCCTGGTATAACAGGAAACAACATATCCTTGATCTAAAATGTAGGAATTCAATTCAGGGATTTAAGAACCCAGATGAAGAGTAAAGCTTCTGTGTTATTTGAATCTTATCAATCCAATGTAGAAAATAATATCATTGGAGTGCCTTCCTCTTTCTGGACAAACATAAATAGACAAAGAGCTCACCTGTCCTTATGATATTGTAAAAATTTAAACGTATTTGCGCGTTTATTTGACAGCGCTTATAAGCCGTCTACTCTTTTTATATCAAAAATTTATTGAAAACCACGAATTTTTTTTTAACACCTCACGCATATCTAAACAAGATTTACTGTCAAACTTGTACAAAACTTCAAATAAGCTCAGCGCTTGCATTGACCTAATCCCCAGTTATCTCCTGAAGGGTATTAATAACACTGGTTTTCGCCACATACATAATACGTCCACGGGGAATCATTGTTTAATGTAATATTTGAACTACATTTACAGGCGCAAAAAAACGTTCCATATTCAATTACAAATAAACAACAACACTTTTCGAAAAAATCGCTTTGCTCCCGCAAGTAAAAATGCCTTTAAATTATGTGGTTCAAATATTACATTAAACAATGCATCATCCTAAACGTATTATGCATGTGGCGGAAACCCGAGTCGTTTTAATCTCCTTAAGAACTGCGCGAATATCCTTATTGATCCATTACATTCTAACACAAACTTAGCAATAAAGATCAATACGTTCCATACATTGATCCATATTTATCCCAAAATGACTCATTATAGATTTCCTCATACAACATAAATGCCAACATTCCTAGGGGAAAAATGTATTTGGGGGAAGTCCGAGCAGATTCCCAACATGTACGCAATAATTAGAAGCTGCATTTAAGTCTTCTTAATATTAAAAATTAGAAACAGATCTGTTCTATTAATATTTATCCGGAGTTTCGTGTCTTATGTTAGGTCTTATCTGATATTTTATTTGTTATCTGAACCTTTATCTGAAATTTTCTCTGTTATCATTGCGAAATTTTTGCGACTTTACAGTATGTAGGATTATAGCAATCGCTTGCTTGATCAATATTTAATTTTTTTTTAAATTTTAATGTATGGAATTAGCTGTAACATATATTTTAATTGTGATAGTCTTAACAAATTTAGTGACTACATTTTTCTATTTAAAAAGATTTGTGAAATACAAACATTACAGAAGGACAAGCGTCACACCTACAATCCGTAAAATAACGATTATGATATGTATATATTTTGATGAAGCGCCAGAATATTTATTTAGTTATAATATTAACCAAATTCTTAATTAATAACATTAATCAGTTTCATGTCTACTTGGAAAAATGAGGACCTTTTTTATTCTGGTCTACACCTCGGTGGTCATCTTTAATTCTATTGGTAAATATAATAATTATTATAATATATTGATCGAGCCGCGGCATCTATGTCTAATATTTTTGCTAGCAATTTGTCTGATTTTATCCGCCGTTTGCCCAATTGCAATATTTTTCCACACTCTATATGAGTCTGTCCGAAATGAGGACAAATTTAATCTGAATTTCTTCGGGTAGAATTTGAAATATGTATATCTTATAAACAATGAAATTCGAAAAGCGTCTCTATTGATTCCAAATTTGTGGGAATTTAAAGGATTGAAATTCATCAATTTCTACTTCCTCTTACAGAATTAAGTTCGCAGTCCAGCCAGCCTGGTGCCTCAAGCTCACATATTCTTGGTGAACCTTCTTCTCTGAGAAAATGTGTTCTTGCTAAAATGATGCGTTCGGGGCAAATTCTACCTATTCAGTTGCCGCCATTAAATGTACAAGACATATCTTTTGCTGGAGAAAATACTTTCCAAACGAAAAGAAAGCGAGGTGGACCCCTTCGCCGCATAGAACCAAACGAACATCTTCGAGCAGTATCATATAAGTCCAGTGGTGAAATCATTGGATTTTTGGACCATAATGGTGTTTATTATGGAGTATATGACTTATCTGGAAAACGGGTGAAAATATTAGTCATGGAATCGCACAGAAGCAAGGCTATTGAATTAAGCTTCGCAGAACGTCATTATTTTGCCTCTGGTGAACTGTGTGACGTAGGGCAAATGCTCTCCCTGTGAAATAAGATTCCATTGAAATCGATTGAATGTAATTCGAATTCTAAACTGAAATAATACAAACATTTTGGTACAAGCTAATTTATAATGTTCTCAAATAATTGGTTCCCAATTACCTAAACTCCTGCAGACTTTCAAACTTCCTGCAGTATCATATAAGTCGATTGGTGAAATCATTTGAATTTTGGGCAATGAGAAGATTTTTCATGGAGTATCTGAATTTGATGCAGAACAGGTAAAAATATTAGATACCATGGAAAGATCGTGAGTTTCGTGATGGTGAACCGTGTGACGTAGGACAATGTCTACTCTGAAGCCCTGCTTCACATTCTGGGATTTCACAAGTGCGTAGTTTTGTTCATCACATTTAGTTTACAAAAATAATGTAAAATCAAAATAAAATATTGTTTGTAATCCGAAGTTGGATTAATACAACGTCACAAAAGTAATTGACGATTCTTCTCTCTAAAAAGTGGATCCTTCTTCTAAATATTATTTTAACAACGGATATGGTCCAAAAAAATAGAAATTTCGATATTTTCATTGTGTCAAAAGCAAATTTTGGAATTTTCTGATTGCAAAGAAAATAGGTAATTTCTATCATCCAGAGCTCATTAAACTGATCTCTGTGACAGGTTTAAGTATGGACAGTGAAAGACCATAGGAAACTAGCTGATATCCGCCTAAAGTAAATTCATGCGAATTTAAAAAAAAAAAATATATTTTTAATGAAATTGTTGAATTCTCAACAATATAGATGGAACGTAAACCAAATAATTGAATTTTCAAAAAGAAGATTAGTTCTCCATCGAAAAAGACGAATTTTCAACAAATTACACGAATGTTCAAACAAATAGTTACCTTTACAACTAAAAAGTATAAATTTTCCGCCAAAGATTGAATTCTTAAATTTTCAATTGAAAAATTAAATCTTCAACTCGAGTAGTTTAAATTTAAAGTAAAAAAAAATATTAACCAAAAAACTACAATTTTTCAACAAAATAGTTAAATTTCCAACCACAGAGATAAATTCTCAACTAACATGAAGAATCTTCATAAAAAAAGGTTTTTTTAACAAAATCGTTGAATTTTATACAAAATGGAATAATTTTGATGAGTTCCTAGGTCAAATGTCTGCCTTTAAACTCGACTTTCAAAAAGCCGGCTGAACTCAGGCGGTGGTTTTCTGCAGTTTTCCTCTTCTCTGGCCAAATGTCCAGGCAAATGCGGGTACTTCTATTAAAGTCGCATGCAGCTACGGGTTATCACTGATTGTGATTAAAATCATACAGTGATTCTATGCCCATCTTATTATAAGAAAAATTTTCACAGGCTTCATAAATGAAGTGGAGTCGTCTGGCGGTAAGCAGCCAGGATAACCCGTGTGCAGACCTCTGTCTCACCGGCGTTTTAAAAATAAAAAAGCATAATGGAATAGGTAATAATAATACAGGCCATATGTTCGATTGAGTGCTGAATCACAGTAAAAGAAATGGAAAAATATATTGCAAGAGAAGAATTATTCCAGAAAATCCTGATTAAGCAAAAGAGATTATTAAACTACTGGAAGAAATGACGAAAAAGAAAAAAGACTGCGATTATAATAATTAGTGTAAATTTACAAAACATAGTAAAGAGTTATCGAAAAGACAATCTTAGTTGACTCCGTAAACAAACTGTGTCTATTCCTTGACGAAAACCCTAAGTCTGAATATGATTATAAAAATTGTTTAAATAATGAATAATTATTGTAAAATTCAAAGTATCATAATAAAAAGTTATTTGAAAAACATTCTTTATTGATTCCGTAACTAAACTGAGTCTATTCTTGAAAAAATAGCCAAACTCTTGACTTGGTTATCAAAATTGTTTAAATAATAATTCATTCTTGCAAATTTGCAGAGCATTATAGCAAAAAGTCACCAGAAAGATATTCTCACTTAATTCTATAAAAAATTGAGCCTATTGATTGAGAAATAGACAAACTGTTAATTTTTTAATCAGAATTGTTTGAATAATGAATAATTATTGTAAATTTCGAAGCATGATAGGAAAGAGTTATTTGAAAAACATGCTTTATTGATTCCGTAAGCAAATTGTACTTATTCGTTGAAAAATAGCCAAAGTCTGAATATCTTTATGAAAATTGATGAAATAATTAATAATTATTATAAATTTGCAAAGTAACGTAGGAAAGTCTTATTATAAATACATTCTTTTTGGTCCTGTAAACAAATTGAGCCAATTCGTTAAAAAATAGACAAACTCTGAATTTATAGAAATTGTTTAAATAATTAATCATTCTTGTAAATGTACATATGCAACATATAAAAGAGTCATGAGAAAGACTTTTCTTAGCCTCATAGAAAAAAGTAATCGGAAAAATATTCTTGGTTAATTCTATAAAAAAAATTAGCTTATTAGTTGAAAATAGCCAAAATCTGAATTTGTAAAGCAAGATAGAAAAGAGTATTCGGAAAGAGATTCTTAGTTCAATCCGTAAAAAATGGTGCCTATTCCTTGAAAAATAGCCAAGCTCTGTATACATTTATCAAAATTGTTGGAATAACTAATAATTATTGTAAATGTGCAAAGTATCCTAGAAAAGAGTTATTGAAAATACATTCTTTGTTGATTCCGGAAAAAATTGAGCCTATTCTTTAAAAAATATCCAAACTCTTAATTTGTTTATGAAAATTGTTTAAATAATTAATAATTCTTGGAAATTGGCAGAGAATTATAGAAAAAAGTCTTTGGAAAGATATTCTTAGTTAATTTTGGAAAAAATTGAGCCTAATCATTGAAAAATAACCAAACTCTGAATTTTTTAATGGAAATTATTAAAATAATTAATAATTCTTGTAAATTTACAAAGCAAAATGAAAAGAGTCATCGAAAAGACATTCTTAGTTGACTCCGTAAACAAATTGTGGCTAATCCTTGAAAAATAGCCAAACTTTGAATATGTCTATAAAAATTGTTTAAATAATTAATAATTATTGTAAATTCTCGTAGAAAAGAGTTATTAGAAATACATTCTTGGTAATTCCGTAAACAATTTGAGCCCATTCGTTAAACAATGGCTAAGTAATCGGTAGGATATTCTTAGTTGTGCACAAATTGTGCCTATTCCTTGAAAAGAGCCAAACTCTGAATATGTTGATAAAAATTGTTTGAATAATAATTAATAATTATTGTAAATGTGCAAAGTATCGTAGAAAAGAGTTATTGGAAATACATTCTTTACTGATTCCAGAAACAAATTGAGCCTATTCTTCAACAAATAGCTAAACTCTTATTTTTTTATGAAAATTGTTTAAATAAATAATAAATTCTGCAAATTGGCAGAGAATTATAAAAAAAAGTGATCGGAAAGATGTTTTTAGTTAATTTTGGAAAAAATGGAGCCTATTCATTGAAAAATAGCCAAACTATGATTATGTTTATAAAAATTGTTTGAATAATTAATAATTCTTGTAAATTTACAAAGCAGCATAGAAAAGAGTTGAATTCAATGGGATATAAAAAACGTAGATTGCAAATTTGGAACTTTTTCTAAAAATCGTTCTGCAGCAAAACCCAAACAACATCTTACCTTTTTTAAAGTTTGATACGATTTCGTTAAGACGATATACTATATGACAGTTACCATATACTTCTAATAAAAATTGCAAGTAGAGTTTTGCAAGCGCTTTTTAATTGACTTAACCAAAACACAGAAAATGAAAACTTCATATAAATATTACTTTTATCAAAACTTCCTAACGAAACCGAACCAAACAATCTCTGAAAGAAAATTTGACATTTATTTTACAGATAACAATGAAAAATGTTTCAGATTTTTATTCGGACAAAGGGAAATCAAATGATAAAATATGAAATTATGAATGGCCCGGATTCCCCGCAGCGTGTTTCGGCTAGCCTCGGCTTACGGTATATTATTTTGTTGCATTTTTTTTTAAAGAATGAAGGAAGATACTCTTTTTTACTATATTAACATATATCCGTTTTAGGGTTTTGTAGTTCCAGACAGAAAACCTTATAATTTCGGTCGGGTGTCTGTCCGTCGTCCTTTTTTCAAGGATGGCAAGTGAGGGGAAATGAAGGAGGGGAAGCAGGTGATGAGAAGAGAAATGAACTGTAGCGAAGTGAGGTGAAATTAGGGGAGAGGAATTATGAGAAGTGAGTAGAGGGGAAATAAGGGGATATGAGGTGAGGGGAATTAGGTGAGAAAATTTTTTTTTCAGTTTTAAATATCCATTTAAATTTAAAACTCTTTACGGCATCCGAGTCCTCACTGTATATATGAAAGAAACAGCGCTCTCAAGCAATCAGAAGCAAATTAAATCACGAGCTAACTTCCCCTAGAATTCTTAAATTCTCGAGAATTTAAGTTCGCGTTATATAACCGAGAATATGACAAGTTTTGGAGAATTTGAAAGACTTAAGAGAATTTGAGAATGTATGATTTTTAATAATATTTGTATTTCTTACGTTATTTAAATAGTTTAATATGAGTTATTTACTTAAATGAATATATTTATAGATAGAAAAAACACATAGAAAGAATTTACTGTCAAAATATCAAAAGTTTGTACTGTTGGCTAGCTAAATTTGAATTTACCGCCAATTTATGAAAATGGACCGCAACTTTTTCAACTGCGCATGTACTGAAAAGCGCGGGTCTATTTGAAATCAATAAATACTATATCACTAATGTTACAGATGAATATTTGGAACAAATTTTTACTTCTAAAAAATTAATCAATTGAATCTAAGAAATAGCTAATTTCTTGAAATAATTTATTATTAATGTAATATTACAAGATTATTCTCTGTAATTTTAAATAAGCCCGCGCTTTTGGTACATGCGCAGTTCAAAAAGTTGCGGTAGGTTAGTATCACAGTCGGTTCCATTAGCATGGAAGGAGCTCTTACGCCTTTGCATGCATGCACGCGCGTGCACATGCATTTGCAAGCGGTCATACCAACCTCCGATAAATCTAGTAATATGTCAGTTATCTTTTAGTAATTTTCTTCTAATGTAAAATATTACTATAGGATTACTACAATATTACTAGATTTATCGGATGTTGGATGTTACTTCCGGAGTTCGCTGGTGTCGAATGCTATTCCGCTACTTCCAACGATGATTGGTAGGAAGAAACGTGTAGTCCGTTGCTGGCTTTGATTGGCTTGAAAGCCAATACCGTGAAAGTTAGGTCAAGAGAATACAATTATTTAAATAAATAAATTGATATCGCAGTAAATTCTGAGAGGAAACGTCTTGTTGTATTTTAACACAGTTTTGTTTGGGTTGACAAGTTCACAAGTTCTTCACAATTGTTGTTTACAAATTTTATACGTCACTCACAAATCACTTAAATCCAATGGTTCACAAAAGTCTTAATACAGTATTATTATTAAACGCGCGCGTCCATGCCAGATTTAATTGTCTTTATTTACTCAGATATTTCGAACAATTGACTCAGATTGTGCAATTTTATTCAAGAGAATTTTATTTCAATGTTCCGTAACTGTTTAAATGCTGGAAGGCTAACTTCTTCTTCTGGCGGTGAGAGGGAGGGAGAGAGAGAGAATATGTGCCACCATTGCACCATTTGTGATATTATTTTATTTCAGCTTTGTAATTACAATTAATGATTTAACTTATTCACCATAAATCATGGTATTTTGATATTTACTGTAATTAATAATGTTATTTTATCAACATTTAGAGACCATTTTGAAAGATTATTTTCAATTTCAATTTAAAAGTTATTCTCTCTCTGGAGTTTGAATTTAGTTCTCATTTCCCACATCAAGATGGCGTTGTTCGACTTCTGAAAAGTGGCACGACGCTACATTGGAATGACCGCTGGCAAATGCATGCGTACGCGCATGCATGCAGAAGTGTAAAACCACCTTGTTGTCCGCTGCAGCTGCGTTGTCGTCTCTATACCTAGCTTCCCTAATCTATGGTATTACTCTGCAGCGAACGATTTCAGTTTTGTTATAATTAACTCAATAAATCGCTAGGTAAGCTATCTATTTGAGTTGATTTTTCATTTAAAAAAGGGGATACTAATTGCAGATGACGTTTATTTTCTAACCTCAAAGTTAATGTAGACAAATAACTACTTATGTTGAATAATATATTTACACCTCTATAGTGACCTAAATCTGGCCGATTTCGTGTAATTTGACGGTCAGCATCAGGGGTATGCCTCGCCATTGTAAAATTTCGTGCCTGCGGCGGGAATAGCAAACAGTGGCGCTGCGATCGTCACTCGATACATTTGAATTGCAATCACTGCAAAGCGCAGTAGATTTTCTATTTTTTCATAAAGTTTTAAATGATTTCGAAGTTTCTGAAAACTAATTTACAATCTAAATTGTTTATTTGTTTAGATCAGCACTATCCCAGTAACCTCAGTGAGTTGGTTAGGTAATATATTTATTATTTGATACTGAATATAATTACCCTTTCACGGAGCAAAGTTTCGATGTTCCAAATTAATTTTCTGAAAAAAAAATCAGAAAGTAGTTGATTCAATTTGGACAACAGTATTTATTATAAATTTCACTCGATTTTTTCATAGAAGAATTAATTTTTTAAATAGCAAAACTTGGGGGCAAGAAACGAAGCTGATAAGGGTTGTTATTGTTCATAAATCATTTTTTTAACTCCATAATTTTTCTCCGTGAAAAAGTACCCTATATCATCTACTCTTTTTTGTAGTAAACATATAAAATAAATAACAAGTTTTTACTCCATAGATTTTGTAGGAATTATTGTTTTTATGGTTTATGGGAAATAAAGAAGATCAGGTTAATTTGTATAAGAATGAGTACATATTAAAATAAACCGTTACAAATATGAAGTAATAATTACAAATTTGCAGTAATAATTGCAAAGGAATATCATTCCGCAAGTGACACTATGTCTTACAAAACTTTGCGATTGTTTTTCTCAAAATTATCTTTCGGAAATTCTGACATTTTACGTTTGATAAACTCTCTCATTGGAACATGGAGGTATTGCTTTATTATGTGAAATGTTAAAACTGCATTCTGGTGCAAATCATCGTCTTCAACATCAGCGTCTTCAACCATTTTAACAATTTTAAAGAACACAGAATTTGGACGAGCAAGAGTTTTTTCTTCATCGTTTGAAGCTAATTTTTCTTCAGAAGACGCAGTGAATGCTTTTTTGCAATTTTCGCATTTCGTATGTTCTAGCATGTATCGGCAAATGGCCCCTGTCGCATAATAGTTAATGCAGTCCAAAAGTGGATCTGTAGCATCGGCTGCATTGCTATCTTTAGATTCTCTAGAATCTTCAGGGATATTAACGAAGTCACTAAAGTCAGGATCTTCAGAATTAATAACAGTCTTCAGTTTGCCTTTAATTTCTTGGAGTAAATTTCTTTTGTTCGATTTGTAAATTTCTTTCAGGTGAGATAAGGATGTGAGAGGTTCAATTGGCTTAACATCGATAGGCGAACAATTTCCCTTCTTGGGAAGCTTTAGGATGCTGTAAAAGGACAGGATTTTATATATTTGTTTGAAGGTAGGGGTAGCAGGGTGATCGTTTGTTCCGCCAGCAAATCGAACTGCTCCAAAAATCTCTATATTAGGACAAAAGAAAAAATGTTGTAATATAAAATCAATTTTAAATAAAAATTTATTGCCCCCAAAAGATCTATAAACAATAACTAAAGTATTACTGGCAATTGAGCAAATTCACTTTATTGATGGCCCTATTTTTCGCCATAGTGGCTGTTTTCAATTTCTGTTGAACCTTCTTCAAATTTTTCGTCTTTTCATTAATTTTATTTTCATATTTTAAGACGAATATTTTTATATTTGCATCCTTTCGTTGAAGATAAACAATTTTTTTGTCCAGATTTCTTTTTGCAATTGTGCAATGATCACATCTGGTTTTTAGAGAATCTTTAGGTATGTGGAGAGGGCACTTGGTATGTCGCAAAACTTTATCTCTATCTAGATAAGTAAATGACGTTTCCACGTTTTCTGCTTCACATCTCAATGCAAATCCAGGACAAAATTTCAATTCATCCATAGTAGCAACTATTTTCCCAATCTGCTCCATAGATCCTAGCGGGTCATCCGATATTCCAAATTCACTTTTATCTATTGGTTCATCTATTAAAAAAATGCTTATTCGTAATTCGTTATCAATTATTACTTTTTTCGAGCAAACTGTCTTTGTAATACCATTCTCTCTTTTACAAATTATCTGACAAAATGATACAACTCGAAGGTCACCAGTTTGGATATTATTTCGCAACCAACTAATCGGATAAGATACACTGCTTTGATTATTATATATGTTTTCAAATAGAAAATTACTTGGGATGCTATTCGAAAAAATATCATAATTCTCATCAATAAGAGACTTTTGGTTTTTTCATATTTTTCGTATTCTCATCTCCAATTGCTTCTGAAGAATTTGAAACTTTACGTTCGCCTAAAATCTTTTTAGAGTCTAACGATGCTAAAGAGTCTAAAGATTTCTGGCAAGAATTACGGAATTGCTTCATTTTTGGTGGATTTTGCAAATTCCCAATATGAACATTATCTTTGCGTTTTCCTAAAATTGATTTTTTTTTGCGTCAAATTTCGCTCTAGTGTCCGACGAGCTTTTTCGATAGGCTTCGATAAATAACTCGGGCAGTTTGGAAATTGAGTTCGAACAACACCTTTTTTTAATCTTGGTAGCTTATAACATAGTGTCTAAAAATTAATAAATATGATAATTATTATTATTTAAATAAAAGATTGGAGTTATATTGGCAACAATAATTATTTGTTATTTTGCAATATATTGAAATTTATCAATCGACAAGATCGAAAGAGGCAAATAAAAGATGGCACAATACACTATAACTTTAAAAATTCGGAAAGTTTTTATTTTTATTATTTATAAAATTCTGTTTTTATTTTTTTGAAATTGTAATATATATTGAAATTGCAAAATCGACAGGATTGAAAGAGATAAATCAACAATGGCACAATACAAACCACCTGTCAATTTGAAAATCTCGACAGTTTTTCTTTGTTATTTTTTATAAAATTTTGTTGTTTTTATTGGCTTGCAAATGTAAACTATACTTATATAGGTATTAAAGAATAAATAAATTTTTACTTCGATGTTCTTTTATTGCCTGTATTGAACGAAAATCTAAAAAATTAAGACCAACTTATGAAGCTTGAGTCGAGGTTATGTTATTGTTTACAAAATTTAACCTTAAAAATTGAACTACTTACCGACATAACGCTTCCGTCAGGAGCTAAAACCTGTTTCTCCCAAACAATTTCTGTCTCTAAAAAATGTTGTTCGCAAACGACTTGTCCAGCTTTGCACCAAAAATCACTTTTGTGTCGTAGAATTGCACGTTGCCACTGTTCCACACAATTTTGCGGTACCGAAAAGAAATGGATCTTCTCCTTGTTTGTTTTCTCTGATTCCTTTGATTTGTACTCATTGGTACAATTAGGTATTATGCAGTAATTACCGCCCATTTTTATTTACAGTTTATTTACAAAACTTTTAAAAATAAATAAATAATACACGCGACGACTACATTTATATGAGAAAGCCTTTTAAACTAATGTCAGACAATCGAGTGACCATCGACGCGCCGCTAGTTCGCCGCTCCGCCGCTGTGGACAAACTATGTCACAATTTTCTCTGACTACGCAATGGGTCATGGCATACCCCTGGTCAGCATGAAATCGGCCAAATCATCTAATTACGCTAAAATTAGATGTATTTTCATTAATATGAATCATTAGATACGTTTCTAATAAACGTAAGAAGTTTTATTTTGCCAGAAGATATTGACAAAACGTTTATAGTATAAAAACGTACAGTTTTCTGTTAACATAACCTGTACAATTTTTTAAATAAAATTTTGCAAGTTTCACTGGACGAGCTGGAGAACGAGTTGGTTTTTCACCAATCCCAGACCTTCGCCATTCTTACGCCACCTTTATTTCCGCGTAGTTATAGGGTGTCGTCCTATGGCAGCATCAAACTTAACGCAAAACGTCAAATCACTAGACATTTCAGCCAATTAGTGGTTCTGTGAATAAAGATGGCCGAAAACTGGCGACGATTTGGGATTGGTGGATAACCAATATAATAAAAATTGATAATAATAAAAATTGATCACCAGAATTTGAGGCTTTTTTCGCTCTCGATTTCCGAAAAGAATATTCCTCAAAACAACCCTCAAGTTCCCAAATCAGCCCCTTCAAAAAATTTGAATTTTTTAATTACACAGGTCGACCAAAATGACATCATTTTTGTACATAGAGACCGGACTATGTGACCCCGAAGGATTTTGGTATCCTAAAACCGAATCCGTTATCCAAATTTTTCCTATTGGTAACCGCTCGGGTCGAATACGCCACCTGGTGATGAAATTTCGAAGATGTTACGACGGGAGACTTTCTACTAGTAAACACGTTAGAGATACCCGGATAAGACATATATTTAAAAAAAAATTTTTATCATTTCGCGTAATTCTAATGTTTTTCTAAATGAATATTGAAAGTGTAATGCGTTTTGAATCAAGAGCTACTAAAATTAAGGCTTTCTGCTGTGTTTTTGGCTGTAATGGTATGACCCGACGAGATCCTACTGTATAAGAGTTCACAACTTTACCTAAATGAAGGTAAAAAACATAAATGTTTAAATATTCTATAAAAAAATGTTTATAACTAAACCAAGTTTCGTTATAAACATTAAATTATAATCACACTGTAAAAAAAGTGAATGTAATGTTACCTCGTTGAACGTTGGAAACTTTTCGGGTCACCTGTAACGTAGTAAATCTACGTATTTTTTTTGTAAATTGCATGTAGATAATTTAAACTACAATAGGCTTGTGATTTCACAACCAGCTGTCAAATCACAGTTCGTTTGTAAAGTAACCTAAAAATGTGTGAAAATAAATTCGGCTTGTGATATAACCCTACTCGTAAAATGCGTTTTCTTTGTAATGATTAATAATTTTCGTTTGTAAAAAAATGAGGAATTGGATGACGTTTGAATGATGCACGAATAACACTTTAAAGAACGAAATTTTTATTCGCAATAAACATTGCAAGTTGAATTAAAGTTTCGCGAACGTTTTAAAATATAATGAATAATATATTAATGTTTTTATTATATATACACTGTCCTCAAACAGGAAAAGAACGGTAAAACCTTGATTTGCATCCGAATTCTGCTTTTTTGCAATCACCATTTTTGTGCGTCCAGCGCACAAATCGGAAATCACAAAGTTGCCTCACATGACATTTCGCATGTAATTATACCACTATCCACACATAACCTTACTATCATGTTGTCAAATGACAGTGGACTTGTTAAATTGATTTCCATTTTGTGATTTTACAATCGACACATACATTTATAGGTCATTATTATTTTACCACGTTTAAGGTGACCCGAATAGTTTCCATAACGTTCAACGTAGTAATTTCACCGAAGATTGTAATATTATCAATCTCATGTTTTATCACACTGATACAGGAAGTTAAATTACATATACGCACAATCCTACTATATTTTGCAAATTTTAGGCTTTTGGAGCGCCTTCTAATGCTTTAAACGAAAATTGTAATTATAATTTATTTGAGGTTACATTTAGCAGCTCCGATAGGCTTTGAAAGGGATTTGAATTTGATTATTTTTCCTACCTAATCAAGGATTCTAGAACAAAGGACAGAAACGGCATTTTTAATTATTCAAAATTCTCAATGCTTTTTCATATGCCAGCCTTTTTATCGTGTTGTTCATTAAAAAGCAATTTGCAATGTGCATGCCAGAAATCTTATCTTTTTACTTGACAGCTAACCTCAAATTCTGAAAGATTTATTATAAAAAAATATATAAAATATATATATTTATTATATATATAACTTCTGATTAGCAATTAAATCTTATAATGTATATTTTGGGGACAATAGAAATAATAATTCAAGATTATTTATATTATAATATGTACGTAAACAAACAATTTCATCTTTTATTTCGTGAGGATTGTTTTTTGAACCCGAGGTTTGCATACAATATGCTACAAGAGCAAACAAATCGGTCAGCGACTTTTTCCCACAATAAATAATATGTCCACCGTTTAAAACACGTTCGCCTTCGATAAAATTTCTCTTCGTTGGCGAAAAATTCGCGAAAACACAAATTTCACCAAGGAAGAGCTTCATTAAAAAAATTTGTAAAGGTTTTGTTCACACACAACACTATGTTGATATTCAAAACCTCCCGTCTGCCTCCGCCATCTTGCGATCGCAGCGCCATGAGTTCGGTTCCCAATACGTCAGGTTTTTGAGATATATATCCTAACCTGAAAGTGCAAAAATTGCTATTTTTAGCCATATTTGAGGCAATATAACAAGCTATCGTTTAGTACTCCTTTTTATCTTCCATTTCCATTTCTGATCATCCCGAACCGATTTTTTTTCTCTGAAATATCACACATTAACCATTTCAGTTCCACAATGCATTGTGGAACAATGCAAGGCGAAGAGAAACTGAATGGTTAGTGTGTGATATTTCGGAGAAAAAAAATCGGTTCGGGAAGATCAAAAATGGAAATGGAAGATAAAAAGAAGTACTAAACGATGGCGTTAGCAGTTTTCAGGGGGGGCGGGATCGATGATCGTGTTATATTGCCTCAAATATGGCTGAAAATAGCCATTTTTGCACTTTCAGGTTAGGATATCTCAAAAACCTGACGTAGGGGAGACCTCCCTACAGTGGATAGCTTCCTACAGTGGATATTCGTAAATAAAAGCGAAATGCCTAAAGTAAACCTAATTTGCGCATTTGGTATGATTCAAGTTTATAAAAATGCATCATAAGACGGAATTTCATGTTATACTTAATTATAATAAAAGAAAAAAGTATAAAAAACTATTTTTGACATGATCAAGAAACTTTGTCCTCAACTTTAGTAATTTTTTCCAAGTATTTACAATTTTTCAGAGTGATTTTGTTTATTAATATATGTTCTTTGGTCATTAACCTATAATATTGTTTACCCTAGAATCTTCCGTTCTATGTAAGAAAATTATTATAAATATATTCTTTGAGGCTCTCATTTTCCTACTATGGATACCAGCGTCATCCCTACAGTGGATTTTCAGTGAAAAGTTTTAGAGATTTACACTCATAGGTTGGTACTAAAATAGCAGAAGACAGAATCAGCTGATACTTTGGACATAGGTATAGTTTGGTATAGTATATACCTAGCTGCAGCGCAATATAATTGAATGTTTATCACAAATATAATATAATAGATTTAATAGTGCAATCATCTCTGAAAGGCAGGTGCTCGAAATTATTATTATTTAAATCGCGTGTAGTGTTGAAAATTTTAACAGAAACTTAACCTACAAATTAGTGGAATTTTATATATTGAGCAATTTTAAATTTCCCGCAAGTAGACATAACCTCCACCATGCACAATTTCTATATAGGTATTTTCTAGGTACTTTTGACACGGCACGATTGGTGGCAATCCTAACCTCACCTGACCTATCCACTGAAAGGCGTGTTGTGAAATATGAGCGAAATAACTGACATTATATTTTTGCTAATTTTATCCAAAATCGAAATTATATCACTTTTTTGTTTGTTCTGATAGTAGCGTCGGTATAAAATATAATTTAGGGGTACGCATAGAAACATCTTTCTATTCTGATTCGCGGTGTAGAATCGAATGTCCACTGTAGGGCGAACCTGCCAACACTGGATAAAATTTTACTACCTCAAAATAATATCAATAACTTTTTATTTGCTAACGAATTGATTTTTACTGATATCTCATCACATGGGTGAATATATCAGCTTCATTTGTGTCATAACAGCTCTTCAATATATATCCTATTTTGTGTTTACTGAAATCTACCAATTTTTGCTATCCACTGTAGGGAGGTCTCCCCTATAGGAAAAATGTGGATAACGGATTCGGTTGTAGGATACCAAAATCCTTAGGGGTCACATAGGCCGGTCTTTGGGTTTAAATTTTGTCGGCTTGTGTTATACAATCCAAGTTCGATTTTTGGCCTTCAACCCTTAACGTTTAAAAGCATCCCCTTTATAACATAAATAAGACTTCAAAAAAATGTACTTTTTTTAATTCCTCAACGTAAATAGAGTCTCTGATTTTCAGGATCCTTGATAATATGAAATACAATTTTTTGGGGCTCTAACCCTAAACGAAATAAATCTGAATGACTTTGATATTCAATAATAAGCGACAAAGTTAACGAAATAAAAAGAAAACTAGAATTTTCGACCGCTTTAAAAAAAAGTTGCAAGTTAATAATAATTGTTGAAACAATTGGTAAATGCTTTAAACAAATATCAGTTTTTCTATCATTGACTAATTGTCCAATTAAACGTAAAAAAATCTGCCCGCCGTGCGGACACATTCTCATCGCGCGCTGTGCGCGCGGCTCGGAAGTTTGAGACTGTTCCCAGAGAACAATACGTGCCGGCACGTGATCGGCCCGGCGGGCTGGAGACAAACGTTCCTACTAAATGTACGCGTCAGGCCGGCAGAGTCGGAATGCGACCGAAGGGCGAACAACGGTCCGGCACATTAGACGCCCGTCGATCGTGTAAAGGGCGAGGAACGACGGGCCTGCGACTTGGACGATCGTTGCAGGCTGATAGCGCTAGTAGATTGAGATCGAAAACGCGCATGCGCGTTTTGGATCAGCTGTTCTTGCCGTGTGTATTATCTCGTGTGGCGTTCAACCGTGATTTTTCCCTCGGATTTAGTGCGACGTGAGTCGTTCCGGATGAATAAAAGGATCGACTTTTCCTTTTTGTGCACCCGGTAACAAGGAGTTCATTGGAACGCATTGGAACGTTTCAATGCGTTTTAATTGCATTTTTGTCTGAATGCTTATTAATGCGCAAGGCGCAATGAAACGCATTAAAATAAAAACTTAAAATGATCAGCATTAAAAGGCATTGGCATGAATGTGAAGTTAATGAAAGGGCATTTAATGGCATTGAAATGAAGGAAACTGAGTATATTCTACATAACGGAATAATTATGAAAAAAGCAAACTAAACAATTTTCAAAAAAAAAAAACTTTTTTATAATTATAAAAATTTAGGACCAGACAAACGTTTCTTAGTGCTTCTCATTTGATTTCCCAAATTTTCAGCTCGATATCGCGTTTCGTGTGAACGTAAGTTGGTTTTGAAAAAAATGTCAAAAAAAATGTTGAGGTTATGCTCACATGACCTTAAATTGAAAAGCTTTTCAACTTACCCGCTGATTTTAATATTACTCCCTCCTGTATGTCGGCCTTTCCGCCGTTACACAGTAAAAAAAATGGATCAATTTTGTTGCAGAGCCTTTTGCTCCAGTGATCATTTGACTCTCGAGATCATAATGATCTGTCCATTCGGATCACCGTGATCTTCTTTTTTGGGTCATTTGTCAGACTGAGCAAAATGGCCGCCAATTTTTGGCGCCGATGTCATAACGACATAACCTAAAAATGTTATCGAACCGTACGCAAGTGACAACTACACTTAACAGGTGATATTTTCTAATGTCAGATTTCGTTAATTTCTTAACTTTTCAAGTGCACTGCATGATCAGAAACCATAAAAAGCTCGCATATGAGCTAAGGTACTCTAAGAACGTCAGCCATCTTGGTTTGACTTGATACATGATCCAGCATCAAATCATTATGATCTCAAAGTCGATCATTCATTCTGGCCGATCAAAATGCTCTTGATTTCGGTGTCATTTTTGTTGCATATCAAAATGATATTGATTTCGGTATCATTTTGAACAATTTTTTTTACTGTGTATTCAGAGAGACGAGGATGTGGTATTTTTACGTTGGCGAATGCTTCGCGGCATCACATTTTTTATTCTTGACGTATGAACTTTTGTTGAAACGTTTCGCGAGAGTAAAAGCACATACGCGAACATCTTGCAGTTATCACTAAAAAGTATCAAAATGCGAGAATGTTCCACAACGAAATGACCATGCTCACTTTTCGGCTACTATATCACTTTCGCGTCTGTTCCTCAGTTCCTATATGGTTCCTATTCTTCTTAAATGGCATTAGCCTTGTCAATGCAATCTGCCGCAGAAGGCATTGTATGGCATTCAACTGAAAAGATCTCGAAACAGCATTGAATGGCATTAACCCGATTCAATACTTTGTGTCATGAAAGACATTGTATGGCATTCAAGTGGGTGGCTCGGCGAACCGCATTAAATGGCATTAACCCAATTCAATACTTTGTGTCATGAAAGGCATCGTATGGCATTCAAGTGGGTGGCTCGGCGAAACGCATTAAATAGCATTAACGCCAATTCACTTAACAGTATTACCATGACGTCAGTTTCATGCCTTTTCATTTGTGCGCATTGAAAATGATTGGAACGAGACAAGATTCAAGCCATATAACGCATTTAATGGCATTTCGGACAAAAATGCAATTAGTACGCATTTCAAGGCATTGAAGTGTCTACTTTTTTAAATGCCATTCTATGCGTCTCAATGAACTCCTTGTTACCGGGCAAAAAGGCGGACTGCCGTTTTTGGTTTGCCTTGCTTGCTGTTCATTGAATAAAAAGTGGGTTAGTATATGCAACCTTGAAAAATTATAGTTCGGGAATATAATAAAGTACCGAGGCCAACCTAACCTCCCTTTCTAACGCGAAAACTCTCAATGTTAATAAAATAAAATTTCTTTCTCAAAATAGCACGAAAGGTAATGAAATTCTGCGTATAATAAAGTCCAAGTTGAAAGCAAAATGCCAATATTATAAAAAGATATATCTTTTTATAAAAATATCATTTTTAATTTTTCTTTTAACTTGGACTTATCATACGCAGAATTTCGTCATTACCTTTCATGCTATTTGGAGGAAGAAATTTTTGTTTTATTTACATAACAAAAGATTTTTTTAATTTTAATCTACTCGCACCGTAGAGGGAAGCTCGCACACTCAGCCTGCATTTTACCGGGCCGTGGGTCATGCACTTCGCCGGACCGCGTCGCTCCCACCTGTCGGGCTGGCATATAGGCGCAGGCCTTTTAAAATTATACGTCAAAGGATCGACAACTGTAATTTGGTGATTGTGAATTCTCTTTTGTTAAGGCTCCTTGGGCTTTAATGAACACATTCTCATCACGTATGCTTCACACTCGATTTTGTCGAAAATTAAAACTTTTCTACATATGTTCAATTCTATTATATCAAATATATATTATATTTATTTCTGTACCTCGGTCTGGGGCTGCTTATTCAGATATTACAAAATAAAGTACAAATTTCATTTTTCATCTCTCGTGTCGTTTTTCAAAAAAAAATTATTTTCTTATTTTGAATTATTTTTTACGATTTAAATAAAAACTACGTATTCTATCAAAAAATGATTAATAACAAATTTTGTAGATCTTTTTTGGGTGAACAACTTTTGTCTCGTTACTTTCTTTCGTAGCTTGTGTCGTTTACCCAAAAATTTAATTTTTACATTCTCAGCTCAATGAGAAGATATTGGTTTTATCTGAAAAATAACTTTCGTGGATTCCATCAAAGTTCGACGTTTTGAGGTCTCCTAAGCCAGAAAAAATAGTTTTTACGTCGGTGTCTGTCTGTCCGTCGTCGTTGTGTCGCAACTTATTTGTAGAATTTTGAACTTCTGAAGTTGAATGCAGCCTTTGATTATTATAAAATAATTACTATTTGATCAGTAACTGTTTAAATACTTTCTATGTTTATTAAATTTTATATATATATATCGAAAATTGGACTGATTTTAAAAACGCGACCCATTTGTAGAATTTTAAACTTTTGTCGTTGAACGCAGCCTTTGATTATTTAAAATAATTATTATTGATCACTAGCAGTTTAAATACTTTCTGTCTTTACTAATTTTCAGAAATGTCGGAGGAAAAAATCGAAATTCGATGGGATGTACAAGACGTGGAGTTACTTTGGAAGGAGAAAATTTCACTTATATCACCCAAATTTTTGGAGAAAATAACTGTTTGTCCGCATACATTCCGTTTAATACTAACGCGAATAGTTGAAACAGAGGAGAAAGAGGAATCAATTGAAGAATGCGAAAAAGCGACAGGAAAAGGATACATGTCTTTGTATCTTCAAAATTTATTTTGTAATAATTATTGGGTTTCCATTTTGAATGTGACTTTCGCGCTCAGTCATCCTATCCGAGGAGAAATACTCAGTCAAAGTAAAATCCATTTCAACGTATGTTCCAAACGCCTTTTTGGTTTTGAAAAATTCATCAGCATGGACAAATTTAAAGATTACTGCCTCGATAAATTTACAATAATATGCAAATTTAAGAAACTCGAGCAAGATTTTAAAGCTTACACACAATTTTTTAATCAGAATACCAGCAGTGATATTAGTTTAATCGTTGGTGTTGACAAAATCCAGGCTTTTTCAGTGCACAAGCTAGTTCTGGCTCTAGGCAGTTACTATTTTCGGCACGAATTTGCGGAGCAAGAATCCATATTGTATTTTAAAATGGAAAATACAAGACCTGAGGTGGCTATCGAAATGTTGAAATATATGTACACAGGAGAAGCAACTTATACGGAGTCAATTGCGTATGAACTTTTCGAAGCTGCTTTGCACTTCAAAGTTCATGGTCTTCGTTTCAAATGCCAACAATTCTTAATGGAGAATCTTAAACTCCGAAACGTTGTTCGCACTCTCCTGGCATGCAGCGGACACTTCTTGTACAACTCCTATTATGTAACCAGAATACTTTTGAAGTGCATGAGTTTAATTGATGAAAATTTAGATGAGGTTGTTAGATTGGATCTTTGTAAAGAGTTACTTGAAAAAGGACCGAAAATACTTACAGAGATTGTGGCACATCTGTCTACTACGAATGTTGTACAAAAAACTTCTACTGAAGAGGAAAGTTGCGCATGTTCACGAAGTTTTAAGAAAATGTTTGAAAGATTCGCAGAAAGCTCAGATTATAGCGACACAGAAATTCATGTTAACGAATCAAAATATGTGGCAAATAAGTTAATTTTAGCAGCAAGAAGTCCTGTCTTCGACAGGATGTTTTCACACAATATGAAGGAGACAATTTCCGGTGTCGTGATCATAGAAGACATAAGGCCTCAAGTTTTTGAGAAACTTCTTCGGTTTATATACACCAACGAAATTGAATCTAAGGATGATCTCATACAGGAGATTCTGATTGCATCTGATAAATACGAAATTGACGACTTGAAGTGGAAGTGTGAAAATATTCTGGAAGAAAAATTGACTGGTGACAACGTTATCCCAACACTGATATTTGCTGCTGACCACAACGCAGAAAGACTAAAGAAGAAATGTTTAGGATTTATTACACATTCAGGTAGTCCATTCTGGAGTGACAAAGCAAATCATTTTGATATCCCAAAATCAATATTGAATGAAAATCTAGCAGAATCTCATCCACATTTACTTTATGAGATGTTGAAAGAAATTCATCAAAATAAGTTGTCTTAACGCAAGGATTCGTTCAAATTTTCTCTTATCAAATATATTTTAAAAATGACTTCGCAATGAATAAAAAATAAACAGTGTTTGATTTGTATTTGTAGAAGGTACTGTTTTATAATTTAATAAATATCAAGAATATTTTTGAAATATAAATAAATTCTCAATCATTTTTTGTCCTTTTTAAAAAAAGTCTTTTTTAAAACAAATTTTTCTTTTAAAATTTTGAATTGTAATTACGTACTACGAATGATATCTATGTACAAAAATTTTTCCGTAAAATGTGCGTCTAAAATTGTTTAAAATGAATCAAAATAGTTGCATTTTGAACTAAAAAGGATCAATTTTGAGCCGAAGATGAAATTTTTAAATTTTCAGTTGAAAAATTAAATCTTCAACTCGAATGGTTCGATTTTTAAGTAAAAAAAATGTTAACCAAGAAACTATGATTTTTCAACAAAATAGCTCAATTTTCAACCAGAGAGATGAATTTTCAACAAAAACAAGAATATTTATTTAAAAAATAATTGATTAACAAAATCGTTGAATTTTCTACAAAGTAGAATAATCTTGATGAGTTCTTAACCAAAAATGTAATAGTTGATATTTCAACCAAAACAGATTTTAATTATAAATGAAAAAACAGTTATGAATCAACTTGTTTAATTTTCAACCTGCGAAGATGAATTTTCAAAGAAATCATCGAATTTCAAACAAAAAAGTTTGAACTTCAACCAAAAGCAGTTGCATTTCTAACGAAATGATTGAATTTTTTAGAATACAGTTCAATTTTTAACAAGAAGCGGTGAATTTTAAATCCACGAGGACGAATTTTTTGTCCAAATAGACGAATTTTCAACAAACAAGGAAGTTTTTGTAAACAAAATACTTGAATTTTCAATAAAATAGTTTAATTTTGAATCCTCAACGAATAATTAAATAGTTGATACTTCAGCCAAAAAAAAAAAAAAATTTTGAATGAAATAGTTAAATTTTTAATCAGAGTTGAATTTTCGAAACAAATAATTAAATTTTGAACAAAACAGTTGAATTTTTAACCAAAACAACGAATTTCCAATCAAGAAGATTCATTTTCTACCAAAAATGACGAATTTTTGAGAAAATACATCAATAAAATAAATTTTCAGTAAAAAGACATTTCAACAAAATAGTTGAATTTTCAACCAGAGATGAATTTTCAACTAAAACGATAAATCTGCAACAAAGAAAATAAATGTTTAATAAACTACGTCAACTTTTAACAACAAAAAAAAGATTTTCAACCCGGAAAACGAGTTTTTAACAAAAGAGATGAATTTTTAATTAAAATGATGAATCTTTACCAAAAAAATATCTGCCCGTCTATTGAATCTCGCGCTTCACGCTCGCATATTTATTCTTTGCACTCAAAATGTTTGAATAAAACTTTTTTATGTTATCAGAATCTTTCCGAAATCTGCATCCGAATTATTCAGTTTCTTTCCGAACATTTGGCCCAATATAGTTCTATCAGATCTTATCAGAAGCGTCTCACTAGTTTTCTATCAGATTTTATCAGAAATGTCCCACTAGTGCTTTATCAGATTTTATCAGAAATCACATGTAATTTTCAGATTCTATCAGAAATTTGCCATAAATATTTTTATCAGAAATTTTGCAAAAATATTTTTGTCCGATATTATTAATAATAGTAATAAATGTAATAATAAGTAATTGAAATTATTAACTGATTATTTAATTATTTTATAGTATTATTAATAAAACAAAAATGGAAATTTATTTAATGATAATACTTATAAATAAATAATGTGAATATGATTTTGATAAAAAATAGTAACTTTATTAAATAAGCACGATATCTCATTTCGTATGGAATTGGTATAAAAAAAATGTTTCTAGTGTTAAGTACATACTTGCAAACGGTGAAGGTATAAACATGCCAGTAATCCTGACGCCAATTTTCTTGCTTTTATTCTAATTTAAATAAACTAAAATTCTATTTAATACTATAAAACGCTAAAAATAAATGTATTTCATCAGCAAATATTACTTTTTGCACATTTTTTAAAAACAGAGGACCAGTGTACGTAAGCAGTATCAGGATCTGCAAGTGGACATTCCATATTAGTGAAGATTGGTGAAATTACATTGCACAATATTTCACTTTTCGTGAAATACTCCCCTTTTTATTTTTTTATCAGGAAAAAAGTTTATCGAGACTCTGCATGGGTCTGCAGATACCGTAGTTTCAGTGAGACGGTGCGCTGTGCTGCGTTGTCAGTGTCGCGATGCGGGAACGATAGATGCTGCAACCTTTTTTTTTAACAACGGTATTAAAATGACTGCCTTTTATCAAAGAAGTGATACTTGTTCATAAAAATATGTCTCTTGATATTATTTGTTAATTTTATAAACATGCTATGTAAATAGATTCCAAGTGTGGATATTTAAAATAAAATAAAAATGTTCTCTCCTAATTGTCTTCAAATTATATTGCCAGTAAAGTTTAGAGCTAAAAATATATTATTCGATACTATTTGTTAAATTTATAAACAACTTATGTGAACAAATGTTCACTGTATTGATGTATAGGCATCGCATCATGTCGCTGCTATCACTGGCAACCTCATTTAGGAACAAATTGAGAGAAAAAATTATTTCTTGTTGACTTTCAGTGTGCACACTTGGCATATATGTTCATACAATTTGTTTGCAAAATTAACAAATATCGAACGACTAATTATTTTCTTATTAAATTTCACTAACAACATAATTTAAGAAAAAACGATCTTGTTTTACTTGAAAATGTCCACAATGTCCATTTGTTTATATAATTTGGTTATAAAGTTAACGAATAATATATTTAGATTATATTCATATTTAATACCGAAATATCCATTACAAATTAACAATCTGTAACATGCAGTGTCTGTTAATAGATTTTTTTTATAAAATTCATTTTTATTATGATTAATTATTATAATGTCCATGATTCTATCTTGGAATTTGTTTTACGACAGGTGAAGAGTAAAAGCTTCGATTTTGAGGTTATGTTTCGACGGATTTCATCTCGGAGGTCATTGAACTTGGTTAAAATTTCGTGCTTGTTTTCGTTGATTGGTTGACTTTTTTCTAGATGCGCATGGCGCGACCATAATTTGTTGTTGGATCCTGGTAGAGATCTTGTAGGGAGAGTTGAGACACGTTTCCCCTTCCAATGTTTGCCGCTGTACCGGAACTTTGATATTTTCATGGGGCGGGACAAGTTTGAACAGTGTTTTTTTTTATTAGTACTTTTGTTTATGAAATTTTGGAAGTATTATATGTGTTTCAAAGTACAGATTATTCTTCCCTAACCTTAATAATTAGCCTCCATAATAATTTATAATGTTCGTGAGATGAGTGTTGTTTCTATTCTGTATTAAATCCGCTTGCAAATAAAATTGTGATTTGAATATCGCGCCAACTCAAGCCAATCAAAATTCATAAAAGGTCAACTAGTTCTGGTACAGCGACACCAATCAGAATTGGAGTACCCCGTGTCTCAACTCTCCCTTGAGGATCTCTAGATCCTGGTTATTATCCAGTGCTCCCAATTTTGCTCCCCAACCGCACTGCGCATGCGTCGCACCAGCAGCCTCATTGGATGTTGATCGCGCGCTTATTTGAAATGATTAAATATGCAAATCAATTAATCACAATATATAATAATCATGAAGTACAAAAAAATATTATGAATGATTTAAAATTTATATTGGTGGAAAAAGGTATTCCTTCCTTTGAATTTAAAATCAATAATTCAATAGTTTCAAAAAAGCGCGCCATTTACAGCCAATGAGAAGGCCGATGGAACGCAAGCGCAGTGCAATTGAGGAGCCAAATTGGGAGCACTGTTATTATCTGAACAGCTGACGTCTGTTCAGAGTGTTCAGACATCAGAGCATTTCAGAAAACTTCAGAGTGGCAAGCTTAAGAAAATAGAAAGTTTTACGTTTTTATTCTGTGGTATTGCGCATCCAAGGATTTTAATTTGTTGTTTCAAACCTAATAAATTGGTAAGTAAATTGTCTATGTATAACCTAACCGTTGCTTTTATTTTTAAATACCTATTTCCGACGAAAAACACTAACATAACGACCTAAAGTTGTTCGAAATTGCAAGTTTCATTATTGTTCAAATATTCCAAATACTCTTTTCGCGAGTTTTTTCGAATAAAAGTATCAATTTTCGACGAAAAACACTAACATAACATAAAAAAAAATTGTTTCCAATTATAAGTCTTTGAAATTGAATGATTTTTATTTAAAATAATCGATTTCTGGTGAAAAAGAGTTAACATAATATTAAATTCTTCCAAGATTGTATATCTTCTCTGAAATCTATATCAATAATTCGGGGAAAAACCTCTAGCCTAACCTGCAATGGGTGAGTTTACCGCTCACTAGGAGGCGCTAGCGAACTTATATAAGTGCCCGCGAAATTCGAATTCAAATCAAGCAAAGTAAAGTTTTTTGAAGAAAATTATTAAAAACAAGTACAAAAAAATATGAAACGTGGACTGTAGCTCAATAAAAAGATGATCCTTAAAAACTGGAAAGCAATAATAAAGAGAAAACGGAAGATATGGTACGAATGTAAGTATTGACGGCAAACGCAAATAAGACGAAATCGTTTTACGCAGTTTTACGTTTTTATTTTGTGTTACTGTATATTGAAGGACTTTAGTTTGTTGTTACAATTATTTTAACAAATTCATACGTGAGTTATCTATTTAAGTTGAGTTTAAATTTATAAAAAGGTGGAAACATTGCAAAAATTAGATGTATTTTAATTGATATGAATCACCAAATACGTTTATTATAAACATAAAAGTTTTAGTTTGCCAGCAGATATTAAATTAATGTTTGGAATATATACATTTCTTATACATTTTTTACTTTATTTATTTAACAAAAACTTATTTATTGCATTAAAATCAATTCCGTAAAGCACCGATTTATACTTTCCTGTCTTATTTCACTTTTTCGTATATTAGGTATTTCATGTTGTGACGTTAGCAGGCAAGATGTCTGCACGCCGAGTACCAAGTAATAATCAATTGTATTGGACGAAACATAAGCAATTTTTAATTTGATTTTAAGAGCACTCAAGAGTAGGGTGGAGTGAAAATGCTAAAATAAATCAAATATTTTGAGCTGAGGGCGAAAAAAACTTGTGGATTGGCATTCGACAAGAGTAAAAAAAAAATTAAAATCAGTAAAATTTAACGATTTCAAATTAAAAATATTTCCTATTGGTTAAAAAATTATGACGAATTTGTTATATTTACAAATTTTACTAGTTAACAATAATAAAAAATTACGAAATTTAAAAATAAATCTTTTGCTCCATAACAATTTTTTTGAAAATGTGCAAAAACCTTTTTTCTTGGATTGAGTCATATGCACACATTTAAAAAAAAAGTGGAATATGTTGAACCTAAAATTTATTCAGCTTGAAGCAGAGTATCATTTTATCTTTTTTTTTCCTGAAAAAAGCTTTTTTTCTTGATTTACGATTTTTGGGATTTTTTGTTTGTTGTTTTTTTTTGCTATTTTGGAACGATATGAACACCACGAAAAAAAATGTTTCCCATGAATAAAACGTAGTATCATGTTTCTTTGGTTCAAGTTGAAGAAATTTCAGGTTCGAATCAATCCAAAAATCATACTTTTGTACATTTCAAAAAATTCTAAATAGGGCAAAAATTGTTGTTTAATTAAAAAAATTTTTAATTGTAAATTTAAAAAAGGGAGCAGAAGAAATAACCAATTAAAAAAATTTTTCTTTACTTGTTGTGTATGTCGACCCACAAATTGTTATCTCTCAGCTCAAACGATTCGATTAATTTTAGCATTTTTACTTCGTTCTCTATTTCTTCGAAATTTCTTGACCTCGTCTAAATTCCTTGAATGCATCTAAATTTCCTGAATTCCTTGCATTATTTCGCGGAAATCAAGGAATTTGAGGAGTTCACGGAATTCAAGGAATTCAAGTAATTCACGGAATTCAAGGAATTCACGGAATTCACGGAATTCAAGGAATTCACGGAATTCATGGAATTCAAGTAATTCACAGAATTCCAGAAATTCAAGAAATTCACGGGATTCAAATAATTCCGCGAGTTACTGGAATTCCTCGAATTTCACGAATTATTTGAATTCGCAGAATTCTTTGAATTCCTTGAATTTCGCAAGTTTCCTTGAATTCTATAAATTTCTTGATTTTCATAAATTTCTTGAATTTGCTGAATTTCGTAAATTCCATGAATTCCGTAAATTCATTGAATTCTGTATATTTCGTAAATTCATTGAATTCCGTAAGCTCCTTGAATTTAGTAAAATCCTTGAATTCGCAGAATTCTTTGAATTCCTTGAATTTCGCAAGTTTTCTTGTATATATACCATTAAGCCATTTCCCTTTCGGGGTAGGCGTGACACTACCCGATTCGGGTAGTGTTTCTAGGTTGATAACTTGTAGTAAATAACTACAAGTGTGGGCTCACCACACCCACGATGTGCCAACAGCACTCAGTTTTCTCGAATGGTCACCCATCCAAGTGCTAACCGCGCCCAACGCTGCTTAACTTCAGTGATCTGACGAGAACTGGTTTATTCAGCGTGGTATGGCTGTTGGCATTCTTGAATTCCATAAATTCATTGATTTCCTAAATTCCTTGAATTTTCTGAATTCCGTAAATTCATTGAATTCCGTAAATTCCTTGAATTTAGTAACATCCTTGAATTCGCAGAATTCTTTGAATTCCTTGAATTTTGCATGTTGCCTTGAATTCCGTAAAGTCATTGATTTCCATAAATTCCTTGAATTTAGTAAAATCCTTGAATTCGCAGAATTCCTTGAAGTCCTTGAATTTCGCAAGTTTTCTTGAATTCCATAAATTCATTGATTTCCTAAATTCCTTGAATTTTCTGAATTCCGTAAATTCATTGAGTTCCGTAAATTCCGTGAATTTCGTAAATTCCTTGAATTTAGTATCATCCTTGAATTCGCAGAATTCTTTGAATTCCTTGAATTTGCTGAATTACGTAAATTCAGTGAATTCTGTAAATTTCGTAAATTCATTGAATTCCGTAAATTCCTTGAATTTATTAAAATCCTTGAATTCGCAGAATTCTTTGAATTTCGCATGTTTCCTTGAATTCCATAAATTCATTGATTTCCATAAATTCCTTGAATTTGCTGAATTCCGTAAATTCCATAAATGCCGTAAATTCAGTGAATTCTGCAAATTTCGTAAATTCATTTAATTCCGCAAATTCCTTGAATTTAGTAAAATCCTTGAATTCGCAGAATTCTTTGAATTCCTTGAATTTCGCAAGTTTTCTTGAATTCCATAAATTCATTGATTTCCTAAATTCCTTGAATTTTCTGAATTCTGTAAATTCATTGAATTCCGTAAATTCCTTGAATTTCGTAAATTCCTTGAATTTAGTATCATCCTTGAATTCGCAGAATTCTTTGAATTCCTTGAATTTCGCATGTTTCCTTGAATTCTGTAAAGTCATTGATTTCCATAAATTCCTTGAATTTGCTGAATTCCGTAAATTCCGTAAATTCCTTGTATTCACAGAATTCTTTGAATTCCTTGAATTTCGTATGTTTCCTTGAATTCCATAAATTCCTTGAATTTTTTGAATTCCGTAAATTCCTTGAATTTAGTAAAATCCTTGAATTCGCAGAATTCTTTGAATTCCTTGTATTTCGCAAGTTTTCTTGAATTCCATAAATTCATTTATTTCCATAAATTCCTTGAATTTGCTGAATTCCGTAAATTCAGTGAATTCTGTAAATTCCTTGAATTCGAAGAATTCTTTGAATTCCTTGAATTTCGCAAGTTTTCTTGAATTCCATAAATTCATTGAATTCCATAAATTCATTGATTTGCATAAATTCCTTGAATTTGCTGAATTCCGTAAATTCAGTGAATTCTGTAAATTCCTTGAATTTAGTAAAATCCTTGAATTCGCAGAATTCTTTGAATTCCTTGAATTTTGCAAGTTTCCTTGAATTCCATAAATTCATTGATTTCCTAAATTCCTTGAATTTACGGCCAAACCACGCTGAAAAACCCAGTTCTCGTCAGATCACTGAAGTTAAGCAGCGTTGGGCGCGGTCAGTACTTGGATAGGTGACCATTCGAGAATACTGCGTGCTGTTGGCATATCGTGGGTGTGGTGAGCCCAACTTGTAGTTATTTACTACAAGAAACTATTCACCTAGGAACACTATCCAAATCGGGTAGTGTCACCCCTAACCTGAAAGGGAAATGGCTTAATGGTATACTACTGAATTCCGTAAATTCATTGAATTCCGTGAATTCCTTGAATTTAGTAACATCCTTGAATTCGCAGAATTCTTTGAATTCCGTAAATTCAGTGAATTCTGTAAATTTAATAAATTCATTGAATTCCGCCAATTCCTTGTATTTAATAAAATCCTTGAATTCTCATAATTCTTTGAATTCCTTGAATTTCGCAAGTTTCCTTGAATTCCATAAATTCATTGATTTCCATAAATTCCTTGAATTTGCTGAATTCCGTAAATTCCATGAATTCCGTAAATTCAGTGAATTCTGTAAATGTCGTAAATTCTTTGAATTCCGTAAATTCCTTGAAATTTCGTAAAATCCAGGAATTCGCTGAGTTCCTTGAATTCCATGAAATCCTTGAATCTCGTGAAATCCATGAATTCCGTGATGTCTTCGGATTCCCTGGATCCGGATAATTCAGGGAATTCCAAGGACTTCAAAATAATGCAAGGAGAATTCAGGGAATTTAGACGAGGTCAAGGAATTTCGAAGAATTTAAGGAACTCATATAATTCCGAGGAATATAGAAGACTTCAATGAAGATAAAAGAATCTGAAATCGTTAAAAGCATTTCAAGCAATTCGCAAAAATTAACAAGATTACATAGATTTCAACGAACTCAAAAGAATTCAAAGGAATTCAATATGAATTGAAAGAAATTCAAGTGAATTCAAAGGAATTCAAGTGAAAATACAAAGGACTCTCAAAAACCCCGAGTATCAAGTTTTGTGAATGTTAAATCACTTTTGGAATTTTTGGACCGCCATTTTTGATCCGCCAGTTTGAATATTCAATTTTAGATTTTGGATTCGAAATTAGCGACCTCAAAACAGCCCGAGTATCAAGTTTTATGCAGATCAAATGAATCCAATCCCGGAATTTTCGGGTAGCCAAACCTTTTCAAGAACTCGAAATTTTCGGGTACCCGAACCGCTTCGAAAACCCGAAATTTTCGGGTACCGGAATTTTGTCGACTCGGACCGGTTGGACTCGATTTTGCAGGGCCGCACCGTTCCGGGCTCGAGAATACTCGAAATTTCGAGAATCCGAGTATTTTGAGTACCCGGTTGGTTTACAGAACCATAGACAGGTCGGATTCTCGAAATTTGCGAGTATTCGAGTTGTGTCGGGTTCTCGAATTATTTCGGGTACTCGGAAATTTGGAGAACCCGAACTGTCTCGAGTTCTCAAAATCAACCGGGTACTCGAAATTTTCGAATACTTGAAAAGTTTCGGGTTCTCGAAATATTCAAACGCTCATATTATTTCGGACCTCGAAATTTATACGAGAATACAAAACCAATTCGATACTGCATGTTAAAAAATTTAAAGATCCTTTTAAATTCTTCTATCTTCATTTGAGATCATCTGTATTTCTCGGAATTCTCTGAATTGGTTAAATGCTTCGAAATTTCTTGACCTGGTCTAAATCCCTTGAATGCATTTAAATTCCCTGATTTCCTTGCATTATTTCGCAGTCCTTGGAATTTCCTGAATTATCTGGTTTCATGGCATTCTAGGAATTCAAAGAATTCACGGAATTTCGAAAACTCACGGAATTCACGGATTTCACGGGATATAAGGATTTTATGGAATTCAAGGAATTTACAGAATGCAAGAAATTTACGGAATTCAAGTAATTACTCAGGGAATTCCAGGATTTTATGAAATTCAAGAAATTTACGAAATTCAAGGAATTTATGGAATTCAAGAAATCTACAGAATTCACTGAATTTACGGAATTTACTAAATTCAAGGAATTCATGGAATTCAAGGAATTTCCGGATTTCACGAAATTCACGGAATTCGCGTAACTCAAGAAATTGAAAGAATTCACGAAATTCAAGTAATTCACGGAATTCAAGTAATTACTTGAATTTACTTGAATTACTTGAATTTTGTGAATTCCTTCAATTTGTTGAGTTACGCGAATTTCGTGAAATCCGGAAATTCCTTGAATTCCATAAATTCCTCGATTCCCATGATTTCCTTGAATTTAGTAAATTCCGTAAATTCAGTGAATTCTGTAAATTTCTTGAATTCCATAAATTCCTTGAATTTCGTAAATTTCTTGAATTTCATAAAATCCTGGAATTCCCTGAGTTCCTTGAATTCCATGAAATCCTTAAATCCCGTGAAATCCATGAATTCCGTGAAATCCCTGAATCCAGATAATTCAGGGAATTCCAAGGGCTTCAAAATAATGCAAGGAATTCAGGGAATTTAGACGAGGTCAAGGAATTTCGAAGAATTTAAGGAATTCAGAGAATTACGAGGAATATAGAAGATTTCAATGAAGGTAAAAGAATCTGAAATCTTTAAAAGCATTCCAATCAATTGACAAGAATTAATATAGATTAACATATCTTTCAATGAACTCAAAGGAATTCAAGTGAATTCAAGCAAAAATACGAAGGGCTATGAAAACCCCGAGAATCAAGTTTTGTGAAAATCAAATCATTTTTGGAATTTTCGGACCGCCATTTTTGATCCGCCAGTTTGAATATTCAACTTTGATTTCAGATTCGAAATCAGCGACGACAAAGCTGCCCGAGTATCAAGTCTTATGCAAATTAAATCAATCAAATCCCGAAGTTCATTATTATTATTATTATTGATCATTAACTGTTTAAATACTTTCTGGTTTTACTAATTTTCAGAAATGTCGGAAGAAAAAATCGAAATTCGATGGGATGTGAAAAACTTGGAGTTACTTTGGAAGGAAAAAATTTCACTTATATCACCCACATTTTTGGAGGAAAAAATTGGTCATCCACATAAATTCCGTTTAATAATTACGCGGATAGTTGAAACAGAGAAAAAAGAGGAATCAATTGAAGAATGCGAAAAAGCGACAGAAACAGGATACATGTCTTTATATCTTCGAAATTTATTTATTGATCTATGTGCTTATTGGGGTCCAATTTTGAATGTGACTTTTACGCTCAGCCACCCTATCCAAGGAGGAGAAATACTTAGTAAAAGTAAAATCCATTTCGACTTATGTTCCAAAGACCTTTTTGGTGTTGAAAAATTCATCAGCATGGAAAAATTGAAAGAATACAGCTTCGATAAATTCACAATAATATGCAAATTTAAGAAACTCGAGCAAGATTTTAAAGTTTACGTACAATTTTTTAATCAGAATACCTTCAGTGATGCAAACTTAATCGTTGGTCTTGACGAAATCCAGGCTTTTCCAGTGCACAAGCTAGTTGTGGCTCTAGGCAGCTACTATTTTCGGAACAAATTTGCAAAGGAAAAACTCGTATCGTGTTTTAAAATGGAAAATACAAGACCTGAGGTGGCTATCGAAATGTTGAGATATATGTACACAGGAGAAGCAACTTATACGGAGTCACTTGCGTATGAACTTTTCGAAACTGCCTTGCACTTCAAAGTTCATGGTCTTCGTTTCAAATGCCAAAAATTCTTAATGGAGAATCTTAAACTCCGAAACGTTGTTCGTACTCTCCTGGCATGCAGCGGACATTTAATTTACAAATCCAATTATACAAAGGAACTAATTTTGAAGTGCATGAGTTTAATTGACAAACACTTAGATGAAGTTGTTAGATTGGATATTTGTAAAGAGTTACTTGAAAAAGGACCGGAAATACTTACAGAGATTGTGACACATCTGTCCACTACGAATGTTGTACAAAAAAATTCAACTGAAGAGGAAAGTTTCGCTTCTTCACGAAGTTTTAAGAAAATGTTTGAAAGATTCGCAAAAAGCTCAGATTATAGCGACATAGAAATTCATGTTAACGAATCAAAATATGCCGCGCATAAGTTAATTCTAGCTGCAAGAAGTCCTGTCTTCGATAGGATGTTTTCACACAATATGAAGGAGACAGTTTCCGGTGTCGTGATCATAGAAGACATAAGGCCTCAGGTTTTTGAGAAACTTCTTCGATTTATATACACCAACGAAATTGAATCTGAGGATGATCTAATACAGGAAGTTCTGATTGCATCCGATAAATATGAAATTAACGATTTGAAGTGGAAGTGTGAGAATATTTTGGAAGAAAAATTGACTGGTGACAATGTTGTCCCAACACTGATATTTGCTGCCGACCACAATGCAGAACGACTAAAGAAGAAATGTTTAGGATTTATTACACATTCAGGTAGTCCTTTCTGGAGTGACAGTGCAAATCATTTTGCTTTCCCAAAATCAATATTGAATGAAAATCTAGCAAAATCTAATCCATATTTACTTTATGAGATGTTGAAAGACATTCGTCGGAGAAATGTGTCTTAACGTGAGGAATCTACTAAAATTTGTGTTTATTAAATGTATTGTAAAACTTTCTATTTGCAATGAATAAAAAATAAAAAGTGTTTGATTTGTCCCATGAACTCTGCGCAACGAAAAATTTAAAAGATGAATAAAAAATACATCACATTTGTAAAGTCGATCGAGTTAATGTTTAGACCGATATTAAATTGAAAAATTTTGCTCACACAGTTCTGAATTTCTTTGAAAATTAAATTATGATTTTATACTTTTCAATTTATTGTTAGGAAAATTATTTAATTTCATTTTTAAGAATGTATATTAATGTGCCTTTCTCATCAAAGCCTACGGCCTAATGTCTCTATTCAGTAAATTAAAAAACAATTAATTTTTTTATCAACATATTGAACTATATTTATATATATATATATATATATATATATATATATATATTGAACCTACACTGTTAAACATGTTTGGAATTCTCCAACACTTCTACAATACAAGCGTAAGGTAAAATTGCAAACACGGTATTGGAATGCCGAAATTGCAATACATGTATTGTAAGTGCTGTAAATCGTGAACCACCGTCGTGCATTCCAATACATGTATTGTAGCGTTTATAAATCGAAAATTGTGCACAAGGAATTCACGGAATTTATGGAATTCGCGGAATTCACTAAATTCA
>CAKNYM010037110.1:27652-61055 GCA_932195095.1 Andricus curvator | reverse complement strand
TCTTGGAGAACGATGTCAGGCCTCGAGTGTGCAACGGAGACTGCTGTCCGAAAATCGTAGTTCCAGAAATTTTGGCACTTCTCGTTTTGGACAATTGACTCTATCTCCCTTGGAGCGTTCGGCAGGGCAGGATCGCGACCAGCACCGTAAGAGCGACAATGATGGCAATAAAGCACTCTTAGGGCCGCATTATGTCTATAGATATATGTCGGTCCTGCGTGGGTCGGACACCCCGATAGTATGTGTTCTAGGTATTCAGTGTGTGCATGACACGCTCTGCACCTATCACTGGGAACTTCTTGACATAAAATGCGGTCACGGTATGCTGAGGTGGAAATGATACCGTCCTGACATGCGAAAATAAAACCCTATGTACCTGAATTTCTCTGAAAGTTTCCGTGCATTTTCTTGTCGAGGAGCTCTTGGTGAAATTTTTCAACCTGTGCTTTCTTTATTTCGGCTTTTAGAAGTGAAGCATCTAGATGGAGTAATGCACTTTCCTCACTTCTGATGTTAAAATTCAGGCCAAGGGTCTCGGCCGCTTGCCCCGCGGCTTTGTAAAGGAACGCTCCTTCACCAATCATCTCGTGGTTCCTGACCATTTTTAGGAGAGGATCCCTGCCATTCGCAACCATGTAACCTGCACTTTTATATATATATATATATATATATATATATATATATATTTCGGTTTTGATTCCTTGGGAATCGAACCGAAGGGCCTATGACAAAGCCACCGAACGCGTCCTTGGGTTGCGGATAGAGGGTCCCTGTACCAAGGGTTTCTGCTGAATATGGTTACGATAATTAATAAGCAGTCGCGGACAATTATCCAAGGATGGTCCCGAAGGAATAACTATATACCTATAATAATAATACGCTGAATGGCACCTGGGTGAGGTGTCTCAAACGGTGACTCTGGGATACCGGGCGACATCTCAGAGTATGCAGCCTTATCCTTGCATGCGAGACTCTACATGGATGGACGAACCCTTTTCCCTGCACGCGCAGGGCTCCTGACAATGGGTCGGACAACAATGCCGACTATCCTAGTGTTGGGGGAGCCAACCAAGACGTATTCAATGCGATTGGCCGGCAGAATCTCATTACTTTTAACTGGACAGATCGACTCAGGGACGGCCTGCTGAAGTGCTATGATACCAGTATGGTCCCTGAACGAAAAGGTTACATGGCGCGACTGCATACTCTGTGGTGCGAGAAACACCCTGAGCTCTCGCACTTTTCGGATATATAAGCGGAGCGCCTACTCAACCGCAGCCAGAACAAGCCGGCAACAGAGAAAGAGAGGCGCCACTGAGACCAACCGCGAGCTGGCATCCAATAGAGGAAGAGCGATGCTTCAGGACCCGGAGAAACATCAACATTCATGTTTCTCTCATGCCCAAAGATCTGGCTGAACTGGCTGACGAGCTTCGTGGAGATTTTTCCGAAGAATCCGACCTCTGGACTATCAATTATAGTGTGTATAATGCAGCGAGAGCATTGGCAGATGCCATCCGTAAAAAAATCAACGGTTGATCATAAGACCAAAAGACGAATGCATCAACTCAGCACAAAGATAGGATGGGCAAGGCAGTACGCGTCCCGCATTCAGTGTGTGATTGACTACATAACATCTGTCAGCACTTTCACTGCCAAGGTTCGACAGTTCGCGCGTGAACTGCGGATCCGTCATCACACACTGAACAAGTCAAAGCTCCTGACCATCAGGCAGCATATTGTTGACAGAATACGAGTACTGTCTGACGCTAGGAGAAGTCTAGTGCGTGGAGAGAGGTGGGTCAGAGAAAATAAACAGTATTTATCTGACCCACCTCGACTCTTCCAAGACCCTCCAGTTACTGTCGTCCACCCCGCGCCCACACGAGAGGAGTTTGAGGCATTTTGAAGAGAAGTCTACGAAGTCCAGCATCCATTGAAAGAAAACTTAAAGAATATAAATATCTTCAAGGAGCTGTGCAGTGCCCTCATAACACCTGAGGAGAAATGCCCACCTATCACTATCGAGGAGGTGAAAAACGTATTAAGAGGCATGAAGAACTATTCCGCTCCGGGACCAGATGGTATCAAGACCTTCTGGTGAAAGAAGTTTCCTTCAACCCACCAGCATCTGGCCCGCATTTTCACCTCATATCTAAAGTCGGAAGAGCCTATTCCGGAGTGGTTGGTGGAAGGGCGCACATTGCTCCTGCCGAAGACAGGCAACTTAACTGACCTTAAGAATTACAGGCCAAATAACTTGTCTGAACACACTGTATAAGATCTTCACAGCTATCCGAAATGATATGATTGTTCGGACAATTGGACCTGTGTGGCGAGAGATGTATGAACAACGCGGCTCAAAGAAAGGCGTAGCAGGATGTTGGGAGAACTTGCTTATCGATAGATGTGTCTGTAAAGACGCAGCATCCTAACAGCGATTTCTATCGATGGCCTGGACTGATTAACGGAAAGCTTTCGACTCAACCTCCCATAGACTTATCAGCTGTCTGTTGTAAAGCTTAAAGGTTTATCCACATATCGTGAGGTGCTTAGAGAGATTAATGCCGCTTTGGAAAAACCAGATTTACTATCTCATCTGGAAAAGATCGTGTGATCACTAACAGTATCACCTTTCAGAGAGGTGTGTTTCAGGGCGAAACCATGAGCCCTCTCCTGTTTTGCCTCTCATTATTGCCACTATCTCTCGCACTTCGCCATTCCGAAGGTAACCTCTGCGGCAAACCTGGAAACCGAAAGCATAAGGTCGCTCATGTATTTTACATGGATGATCTTAAGATCTATGCTAGAAATCAAGAGAAATTACATCTAGCTCTAAAAATTGTCAAAGATTACACTCAAGAGATTGGAATGGAATTCGGGTTAGAGAAATGTGCCAAAGTTTATTTGAAGAAAGGAAAACTTAATGGCATCCCCGGAGACCCTGAGCTCGTTGACAGAAGCGCTATACGACACCTTGGCGCTGGAGAGACCTATACATACATGGAAAGGTTATGCACATGAACAAATGCATGCACCTTAAGTCTTCTATTTCGCGACTTTACATTTCACGCCGTCAAGGTGGTCGCGGAATACTGAATCTTGAATATCTTCACAACAGGGTTATTCTGGGTACAGCATATATATTCGCAAATGGACAACACCCTCTTCTTAAAATAGTCAGAAAACCCGAAGAAGAGGGCAAAGGGGCGTTTCTGTACAAAGCAGCGGAGGAGGCTGCTGAAACACTCGGCCTTGACTTCAATATCAGGGGTGAGCAAAATGCATCAAATCTTATCCATCTTGAGTACTCACTCCTAAAGGCCCGGATTAAGAAAGCACAGGAGACAAACTTCCGCGAACAGCTCCTCGACAAGAGGATGCACGGCATCTTCCACAGAAATGTGGTACATCAGTCGATGTCGTATGAGCTAACGTTTGCTTTCTTTAAATCACCCGGATTGAAGTCGGGCACGAAGGGTTTCAGTTTGGTATGTCAAGACGGTGTCATTTCCACTCTAGCATACCATCGCCACATTTTGAGCCAAGACATTCCCGATGATAGCTGCAGAGCGTGTCATGCACACCCCGAGCATCTAGGACACATACTATCTAGTTGTCCAACTCATGCGGGAACGAGCTACATCTAAAGCCACCATGCGGCACTAAGAGTGCTTTATTACCATCTCTGTCACTCTTACGGCATTGGCCCAAATACCGCTCCGCTAAATGCTCCTAGGGAAATAGAGTGAATTGTCGAAAATGAGAAGTGCCGCATATACTGGAACTTCATATCCTCGACAATTGTTTCTGTTGCGCACTCAAGTCTGAACATAGTTCTCCTTGACTTCCAGAAGCGAACCATGTTCGTTATAGAATTTTCGGCACCAGCTGACAAAAACATCATAGCCAAGGAGAATGAAAAGAAAGAGGTATAAAGATCTTGTAAGGGAGTTGCGAGGGTTATACCCGGAATATTCTGTTAAGCTAATCGTTCTGATCATCGGCGCTCTTGGAGCTGCCAAACTTTAACTGGTTAATAGCCTGGAAAGCTGTGTGTCAACAAAATGCTAGGACGCTTGCGGGGAAGATGCAGAAGGCGGTCGTCCTTGGGTCGCTCCGTGTGCTCAGGGTGCACGAGACTTTTGCCGGATCACCGTGTTGTATCCGCTCCCGTGGCTGTCTTTATGTCAAACTTATATATATATATATATATAGCAATATCGAGACCCCTCTAAAGTCACTTCAATCATGGCTGTGAGTGTGGGAAAACTATCGTGCAATAAGAAGTGACGCTCCAAGAAAAGTCAACAATTTCTCGAATATCCGTGTCAGATTATAAATCTATTCTCATTTATATTGTGTGAAACAACGCGGTGCATATTAATTTGATTGTTTTTTTTCTCGTAAAAATGTATTTTTCCGTTATACTCATATACAGTGAAAAGTGCGATCTCCAAACTGCGCAATTTAGAAGTTATAGATGCAATAACAGGAAACGCTTTTTCAAAAAGTGACTTGTTTTTATTTCAAGTCGGCTGTTATTGGCCATGAAAACAACTTGTAGTAATAATTTTTTCATAACACGCGCATCGAAAGTTCGATTTGCGTTGCCTCTTGAGCGGGTCGAAAGTTCTGTTTTCAACCCTAGGCTAGAAAGTTGAAACAGGCGACTGCGAATCACTCAAAAGGCACCGAAAGCCGAATTTCCGATGCGCTTTTTATGAAAAATATCGTACATAGCTAGGGGCGAAAGGCGGCGATTTCTGACGAGTGTGAAGTTTGCTGCTCGACGGAAGCGAGGGCAGCAATCACACGAGTTAGTCATCGCCGCCATTCGCCCCTAGCTATGCAATATACTATTTTATAATTATATTTAGATAGAATTCGAAAGAAACCGAATATTCAAGATTTGCATAAAGCGGATTTCTGTCAAATGGATTTTTGTTAAACTTTATGTTTTCAGGCATTCTACATATTTTAATCAATATGCATTCCAGAAGTATTTGAATTCTATTGCCAAAATTGTACATATCCCGCACAGTACATAGTGTGGGTATCGTACGGGGCGGAAATGTCGATATTCTTGGAATATTCCACAGATATCCCGGGAGATTTTGGGGACAGTTTTCAGGATATCCCATGTCCTGCCAAGATATCCTATGGATATGCCGAAGATATTATTTTGTTGTGAGGGATATTATTTATTACGAAGATATTAGTAAAATTAAATTTTGTTCCATACATTTGGTGCCATTATTTTCCCCTCAGCAGTCGACGAAGTGAAGTTAGCTGGCGGTGAAATGAAAATGCCTATATTTATAAAGCTAGAGGAAATACATACTTACAAATAAAGAAACTGATTCATTTTCAGACACTTTTTATTTTTTATAAAATTCACCACAGGTGGCTAACATATGAGCCAGCTACATCAGATTTAAATATTCAGATTTAAATATTCAGATCTAAAAACAAATTTCAAGGTTTCATGAAAAAAAAACCTTTCAAAACCTAGACTGAAAATAATCACAAAAACATTCCATAAAACTGGAATCGTGCATTTAAAATTGATGCATACGTCCGAGACAACATTAGAAAATCCTATTCTCAAAAAAGAGATCTCAAAAGAAATCTCTCAAAACAGAGATCTTTTTAAACACCTCAGTTGTTTCAAAATTTGCTAAAATAGAAACGACCAGAGATGACAAATTCATATTTATTTAATGCCCTATTAAATTAACCCTTTCTTGAAATTGCGAACTCTCACCTCAAACTTGTATACTTGAATCTTTTCTGCAATAAGCGATCGTCAGTTTTCAAACTGAGATTTTCGTAAGTCCGGAAATCGAAGTAAGACTGCAAAGATGTTGGATCGTTATTAAATAAAGTATTTACAAAGATAAAAGCTCTTGAAGTTTGAGATAAGAAAATAGATATGGGTGATAAAATTTGACTAATAACATTTTTGTGTGTAATTTCTCTAATTAAAAAAGCTGTTGTCCGTTGCAGTGGTGGAATTTTGAACTAATATTTGTAACTAGTGAGATTTCTAGAAGTGAAAATTCTTTTCAGATCAAACCCAAACCCACACAGGGGTAACGCTATCAAATTTGAAGATAGCAGGTTGTCCAATGTGTGAAATATTTGGGAATGAATTCGACCAATCAAAGGACCCGGCTGCTTTTGAACAAGCGGGTCCAGATGTTGCCTCGAACTTCTCAAATCCTTCAAAGTCAGATAAGAAGATTTTCGTATCAATTACCCCGACAGGTCGAGGCGACTTTTCAAGGTCACCCCTATAGGAGAAGATCTGCTGCTGGTCTACATGCGAATGAAAATTTGAATCATCGTTTTCATCTGTGGTGGACTCATCCTTGTGTCTGCATCCCCGCATTAACCTCCTTACACCTTCGACTGTTTTGATGTTTTCCTGAAGCTTTTCCGCCTGCAACATTAGAATTTTGTTCATCTTTAATTTTTCATCCTATATTAAATTTCAATGAGTTACTTTAGAATTCAATTTTCAATTTATTAAATTACATTAATTCGTTTGAATTCACGTCCATTCATTGTTATCCAGCTGAAAATTCCCGTAGAGGAATCTCGGAGGATCCTGTACAGTATACAGATTCGCGCACACGAACTCGTACAGAAAATCTTAACGTTTTCGGCGCAGAAATTTGGCGAAGGAAACTGTACATGACTCTGCTATACGGAACCTGCACCGACAAAGGACCCTTTGGAAGGATCATGTACAGGTTTCTTTGCGAAATAAATTTAACGCGGGCCTAGAGCGGGTTCCTATACAGGGAGCAATCACGAAAATTCACGTCACTTATAGCAATAAAGTTGCCATCCTTCCATTCTCTTGAAATTCTAGCTCACTAGCGAGAGCCAAGACTTGTGAACCCTAGTGAATAAGTTCTTATGCAGGTTCATGTATAGTATTCTGAACAAGTCCTGGACATGACCCCGCGCCTCGATTCGCTCCCACAAGGGAAACGTCAGGATTTCCTGTACGGGTTCGTATGCGCGAACCTGTATAGGAATATGTATAGGAACATATCGACGGTCCCGAAGAATAAGTCTAGCGAAGTAAAATACAGTTGATACACTCTGTATACGGAAAACTTTGTTAGTGACTTATTCTTCGGGACAGTCGATATACAGGCTCCTTTAACGTTAATTGTTATTATTAAACTTATAGTAGCTATAGAGTGCAATTTGAGGTTATTACCTGAACACTCCTCGTAATGGCATCCTCGAGTTCAAAATTTGCTGATTCCTTTATACCCTGCAAGATTGGCACGCCTGTGCAAACCAGGTATCCCTTGTCCAAGAACTGTTTAGAATAGTCGACCGACTCCGTCACTCCTGGGATTTGTTCGAATAGCCTCACGCTATTGGTTCGAGGCTCCAAAGTCACCCACTGACGATTAGCAGTCCCACTATTCTTATGGGCCATGATGTTAGACCAGTCTCCGCCATTGGTGGAGAGTCGATTTGCTGCCATGATGGTTGCCGGCGACATAACCTAGAAAATAAAATAAATTGTACCATCTCGATTTTTATTTTGTCTATTAAATCTATAAAAATTGATACAGGACCATGATTTTTAAAAAACAGATTCCCAACGTTGGCAAGAGTGTTTTTTTAGAATGATTAAAGTTATATCGCAATTTTACCGTAACTTACATGTTCTTTTGAACTGAGTCGATTCCATAAGCTGCGATTGTTGATTGTTAAAGGCGTTCCTGCTACTATGATCTCTCTATCTTTTTCACTTATTTCGTAACTCTCGTCTTGTGATGATAAAGCTCCAGGATATGATGACATGACGATTGTACGACCCGGAACCAAGTTGGAATTTTTCTTTGGTGAAACGTGATAACCAAAATTGTACCTTTTGAGTAGTCTTAGCATTCTGGTGTAACTATTAAAAAAATTATAGCAAGATTTATAATAAAACATTCAATATCTTAAAAACGATAATAGTAAATGAAAATTTGAATTAAAAATTCAATTAAATTAAAAATCTAATACTTGGTTAAGATTATAGCGTCATCTGGGATGCACAAAAAAGAGACTAAAGCTATAGAAGGAATAAACAAAGTAGATTCCTACTTCTTTTATTTTAATTTCCAGATGGCGCTGCAATCGTAATTGAGTACCAACTTTAAGAAAATTAATTTTTACTTATGTTTTTCGGGTTTCTTCAAAATCTTGAGCGGCATGGAATTAAAGAAATTTATCATTAGCGCTATAGTTTATTATTAATATTGTTTATGAATTTTAAAACTGCTTACGGTGCGCCGGTGTTGTGCGCCATTGCGATAAGAGGCTCAAAATGTTCACGATGCAATGCTTTGAGGAAAATCATACCATGAGACCCTGCTAGATTTTCCGATCCGTTGTGAGCTCTTTCAAGGTCAGGCAAATCGGAAGCCATAGCCAACCAAAGGAAATCCTCCGATTCTATGTCTACTGATTGTCGACTACGACGAACCGCAAATCTCCAGCCGGCCTCCAAACCTCTCAGTTGGTGGTAGAACAAATTTACCTTTAAACACAAAATTCTTTAAATATAAAGAATTCATACTAGCTCATTATTAGTTTGATGGAAAAATTATTGACTTTTTTTTAATTCACATAAATAAAATATGGATACCTTGAAAACTATTCAAGATATTGTTTCAAAAGTTTCAGATACGTGTTTTTCGCAAAAAATTCTAAAGGAATCCGCATTAAAACTTTGTCGCTATGGATATCATAACCCACCCTTTAAACTAATCTATTTTCATTGCAATTTACAGAATTGTTCGAAAAAAAGAGAAAAATTTCATCCGGTGGGATTCGAACCCGGGAAGTCACTTAATGTCGCAGACCACCCAATACGATTCAAGAAGAAGCGGGTTATTTGCTTGTTTATCTTCTGTTTATATTATTTTCATTAGAGTACAGTATTTTTTAAACTGGTTTTAATTTATTTTAATGAAATAATTTTGATCCGTAATTGTTATTTTCGTTGATTATATTTTATTTAGGGAACTTGATTACCATGTGCCAATAAGGATCTTCATTTTGTAAAAGTTGGGCATTTTCGAGAGCCTTGTCGGTGTTCTCGCGCAAATATTTGCGCATTTTTTTACAAAGCGCCGCTCTTGGAGCACAAGCCGCCCTGACCGTGTTGTGCCACTGGTGATGGATCAACTGCCAGGTCAAACTGCCTTCCAAGAGTCCAGCGGCGTAGGCTTGAACCTCGTCTGGATAATCTGGCGAGGTTTCTATCTCTATGATAGACCATCTGAAATCAATTTTAAAATTCATGTCCATTAGAAACTGTAAGTAATTAGTACTATGAATTTAAATTATAGTAAGCTACACTACAAATTAATTAATGAATTAAATTCCTTTTATTTTTAAGTAAAAAAATGTTTCTTCCGGGGTGGCTCGAAGTTCGAAGTGCAAGATTCTCATCACAAGGTTGAGCGGGCACTTCAGCTTTCATTAAATTTAATAGAACACAATTTTTCTATATTAGGTATAGGATTATTCTATTTTATCGTATTATATACCGGTTATTTTAGACTACTTATATATTTACGTTATATTTACAAAAAGTAATTAAGGGTCTTGGTTCTTCTGACTGACCACTATTTTTTTATAACTTCATTTAACAATTAGAATTGGGAAAAAGTTTTATTCTAAGAGGTTTACAACCTTACCCTGTCTCTGAAATTCCCGTTTTGTAATAAGCACGTGCAGCACCCAAAGGTATAGTTGTCAAATCGTTTCCTTGTCCCCAGAAGTCAATTCGGTGTACGTTCCGTTTCCAGAAGGCGGTTGCCGAGTACGTTCCATCGTATTCAACACTGGAAATTATTAATCATTCCTAATAATTTAAATTTGAAAAATATATAATTAATAAATTCAAATTGTTATAACGCAAAACTATGTATTTCTAATGTGTCACGAAAATTTCGAAAGCATTGTTGTCTTGCCGCTTTTCCGTAATACCAATTCGGTAATTTGAAAAACTCAATAAAAGGAATGTTGCCCAATTCACACGCGTAATTAAGAAATTTAGATTCAGTTAAAGGGTTAAGAAAAATGTTAAATTTATGTGCATGATAAAATAAAAATGTAAGATTAATGTAAATTTCCATTTAACCAAAGCCATACGTATTCAGCAGTATTACAATTTGTATTTAACATATGTGAAAGTAAGTTTATTGTAAAATATCAATCAAAAATTGTATTTTTACAACTGATAAAAAATTGAATATTTTAATTGCATTATTTAAATTGAAATAATTATTTTTCAAAACCATACCTTACCCCCTACCTCCCTTTTTACTTTTTGAGTTATGAAATTTTGTTACGGTCATAAGTTGTAATTGACTTTCGTGATTCGGCATAACCAAATTTACTGATTAAAGTAATGAAAGTTAGCTTCAACCCTTCAACTTAGTCGCAACCATAAAATAGCGATTTATCAGCAATTTAAAAATTTTTAAGCATCTAACTTTTTCAAGGAATAGTATCAATGGAAGAAACCCAATGAGACCTTCCCTTTTCACTCCCGCCAATCAAATTCGAAAGATTTTTACTATTCGTCCCAAAAAGCTAGACGACTAGCCACGGTCTTTTCAAAATCGTTACTATATGTCGACAAAGAAGGCCGATACTAAGGCAAAATTTACAGAGTGATTAGATCAAGAACTGATCTAACTGCCCTGCAAATCCCAGATTTTCCTGGTCTTCTTCTTAAGAGGTATTCATCTCAAAAAATATGAGAAACCTCTAAAGTATTGATTTTTGAAGTAAAGTTTTTCATATTAAAGGATTTAAATGTAAAAAGGAGTTCAACTTTTAAATACAACATGCAAAAATTAACCGTTTGTGATATGTTTTGATTTTTAAAAGTAATTATTTAAATTTAATTTAAATTAATGCAATGAAAAGATTAAAAAATAGTATTTTTTCATTTATTGTAAAAATACCATTTTTGACTGTTATTTAACAATAAAGTTACTTTTTCTGTTGTCAAATACACATTGAAATACTGTTTTATACGTCTGGCTTGATTAATTAAAATGTTACATTATAGATCTTGAATTGTTCTGTATGTAAATGAAAAAAATATTATGCCATTCATATTGAATGCACTAGAATTTTCTCGTTACAATTAGAGGACTTTCTGTAAATCATATACATCGTTCCCAAATCATTTATAAGGCTTTCCGTAAAATTACTAGCAATTGAAATAGTATTCTAGCAAATAACATTTTGTATACTTTCTCATAAGTAGAATCTTTGCAATTCATTTTCGATTAAAGTATATATAACTTTAGAAGATGGGTTTAAAAAAATATTTTTTTCCGGTTTTATTCAAATTAATTTGTTAAATATCATTGATAGCAGGTTTAAAAAAATTACTGTATCGCATTCAACTTTATACTAGCACGAGAACCCAAATTAATCAACAGCAGCAATTATCTTGTTACGTGGCACGTGTTGGAAATACTAGTGTGCGTTATCAACCAGACGGATCAAAACTCGACGAGACGATATAAAAGCTCACACGTTGACCAGTATCTTTATTCGAGACTAACCCTAACCTGGGTCATTAACCCAATCTATATGTATTACATCAAGTTCAATTCTTCCGAACTTTAAATAAAATTACTTTCTAATTAATTTTTTATTATTATTATTATTATTATTATTATACCATTAAGCCATTTCCCTTTCGGGGTAGGCGTGACTTGCTCGGTTGGAGAATAGTAGTGTGCATATGGGTATATAGGTATAAGGTAGGTAGGAATATAGGTATGAGGTGGATAGGTATATAAGTGTTAGGTATATATATTTTAGATTGATCTGGAATTCTCGTGTTATTTATTTAAATGACACGTTTACTCCGCAACACTGCTCCGACCCAGGTTGCTGATCAATCTCTCTAGCGATCACCCCAAGTGAAGAGCCTCACAAAATTGTTATGTATGGTTCTCCACTTGGGCCCATTAGTATCCAAGATCTTTGTTTCAGGCGTCATTCATTCTACTGTCACTCTGTTTACAAACTATAATAAATTAAAAAAATAATATGTAATCTGCATCAGATGGCTATTTTGAATTTGGAATATAAAATAAATCTGCAGTCGGTGGGATTTAAACCCTATATAAAAGGCTCTTTTAAATAGGGTGCTTTAGACAAGATACCAAATACCAATGTTGGACAAAAACATGCCAAAGTTACTTGTAATTCTAAAAAACCTAAATTGTGAGCTCATATTTTCTCTCTTTTTAAAATAATGAATTATTATTGAAGGTTTTATGCTTTAAATAAATAGTGAATTCCTTCGTTTTTATCCATATAAATACTTTTACATTTAGATAAAAATGAGGAAAAAATAAGAAAAAATTCAAGACAAGGTGCACGTAAGAAAGATAAAACACGAAATTCCTGACTTTAGATTTGAAACTTTTGTGAACTTGAGTCTGCATGTTGGGCGGTCAGGGTTATTTGATACTTCACAATCTTTGCACGCACGCCAAGTTTACTAAACTTCTAGTATTGTCGGGCCTGTGACCTTAGTCTTGAATAAAGAAGGTCTTTGTCTCACATATCCGCGCCTCCTATAACGGGGACCATACAAATAAATTTAAATCAATTTTCATTTTAATCAATCTCACTCTCCTTATTCAATATTACCTTAAAAATGTTAAAATTTCTCGAAAAAAAGAGTTAAATCTAATCGGACTCGAACCCTGAAACGTTTCCACCACACGGGCGCTTCAGTCAGTGGACTAGCGACTCCCAAAAAGAAGATAGCCCTGCAAAGTTCACTTATTGGTTGATCGAGAATAAGGAAAAACTTTTCAAGCAATCCTCTAGTTTTCCGAAAAAAAAATTTTTTTTGTAATGAAAACATTTCTAAAAATAAACTCACTGTCCAAACTCGCCAAAAATGATGGCTCCGATGCCGAGGACGGCAACGGTGACGAGTAGGTAGGTGGAAATGCGGGTCTGCAGCCACGAGGCGCCTACCACCTTCAGCATGGCTCATCGGTAAGCTACGCACCTTGGTTTTGAAAAAAAGAACACACTTTCGCGTTCTCAACCCATCGATTACAGGTACCCTCGCTCAGTCTGCGGCACCTTCTGACTAGAAGTTGCCTCTACACTCACTCGAGTCTTACGTTCTCTGAAAAAAGGAAGAAATTGTTTAAAAAATTAGACAATACTTCATTTTTCTACAATATATGCATTCAAAAATCAGGTTTATCATTAATAAAGAAACCTTTCAGAATAATTTTATATTTTTTCAGCTTGTTTAAAACGGCAGTTCTCCAACCATCTGCCAGGTGGCGCTTGGAGAGACCTTTCTCGCAAACGCTGAATCGCGCGGTATTAACAGAGCAGGCATACGCGCACAACCCTGATGATAGTGGGGAGCGCATTAATATACATGCATGCTACCAGCGCCACCAACGATGTTGGGCGATTTTTTCTGTTCTACAAACATGCGCAGAATACACTTACAGATTCTGAAATTGTGTGAGAAAGCCCACAGCGAGAAACTACTTTGAGGCTAAGAAAAAGAATTTAATTATGTTCTCTCTTTACATTATTGAATAAGATTCTCACTATTTTAAGGCAACTTTCATAACCTCAAGCTGGAAATTTTATTTTTTGGTTCAATATTGATCTAACGGGTACTAGTTACTAGCAAACTGACGTAAGATTTCGCAGACTTGTGAAAATTAGAACTCCCTTCTTGTCTAGGAAAAATGAACAGAGTATAGGTACTAGACCGATTTCTAAAACGGGACACGCGCAATTCTGATGGTTTCCTTATCAATTCAATTTTTTAATGATTTAAAATTGTTAATATTTGCAATTAAAATTGAATTTCCGCTTTTATAAGATATATTTCGTACTTTATCACCCCGATTTTTAAGGCGCTTTGTTTTCTAAACTTCATTGCTCTTATTTGAAAATTCTGTTACTATTACTTTTTTATGGTCATATGAAATAATTAAATCTCAAGGCGAAGGCGAAGGCTAAGGCTAAGCGAGTTGGAACTAGCACAGTGCGACAGAGTGGCGTCTATGAAACGAGTCTAGATTTATTAGTCACTGTGTGGCACTAATTACTTGTAAATAATCTATGATCTGCCACTGACGTAATTTAAAAGTGCTTTAAAGACACGTATTACGCCATATTATGAAAAATCTTTGACTGCATTTTAAAAATGATTTACCATTGATATTCGACTCGTGGAGTGGGGGAAAGGACGCCCCCCCCCCAAGGATAGAGGCGTAGCAATAGGAAGATTTCTTCCAAATGCGCTTTTTTTCTTTTTCAAACTATTTTTTTATTTCAAGGTCAAACAAATCAATTAAAATCATTTTTTAAATTATAACTTTGGTTGCTCTTTTAATTAGTCATTGAGACTTGAGTCGTCCCTGTGGATGTCAAAATATTATGTAAGTGATACATATTTAGTGGAAACAATTTTTTTCAGGCGCAAATTATTTTCTCGTTAGTCATTTTACGCTGTTTCTATCTTCCTGCTTCTATTGTTAGTTTTTATATTTTATCTGTTTTTAAACAACAGTCGAAACGTGAATCAGGTTTTTTTCGTTTGTAGATAATTATTCATTATTAATAACAAATTAATAATCAATGAATAATTATTGTAATGTAGATATGGAATAAATAAGTAATATCTATCGAATAAAAAACTATACAACAAAATCAATTTTGTAAATTAACCGATAGATTAAATAGAGAAACTTTGGAAATTGTTTCTAGGCCAATATTATTATTCCCATTTTAAATATATTGGAAACAATAGACTGTTTATGTAGGATTTCAAAGCAAATTTCTCTTTCCTTGACTTTTCTTCTATGAATAGTTTTACCACCATTGCATGTTATCTGTTGATGACTCTTAAAGACTTGAGTACACAATTGTAATTCAGATTTTGATATCATGTAATAAGATACAATTGGAATTGCTATCAGATAAATAGTAAAAAATGTTAACCTTCCAGTGACATAATAATTACCGTGGCATAACTTCATTTTATATATATATATATACAAGTTTGTCATAAGGACAACCGCGGGATTTCGCCGGGAGCGGGTGCTAATCTGAAAAACTGCACCCGCTCCCAGCGATATCACCGTAAAATTTCAGCCGCAACCATATCTCACGACCGTGAGATAGGTGGTTACAGTTTATATATTTCATATTTCTTATCTGAAGTAAAATTTGAAAAATTATTTGTACAATTTATGAGATTCTCTTCGATCGGATTCGCCCGACACGAATTTTCAAAAATGGCGAAAAACGTGATTTTTGGAGGTTTCCACCCTATTTTTCTCAAAATCCTGACGTGATGGACAATTTTCCCTGTTGGTTTCGGAAACAGCGATCGAAAAACTACGGGAAATAATTCCGTATACTTAAACAACTGGAAAAAAATAAAAACAAGCTAGATTAAAATCAAAAAGTTGTCGAAAATTGTCTTAAAAATGTCATATTATTTTTTAAACTAATGCAGGTATTTAACTTTTTGTTCTTTATTCTAGTTTGATTTTTCTATTTTAATATTTTTTCTCCAAAAAATGAAAATGTACGCTTATTACATAAACGACACAAGATACGACAACAGTAAAAAAAAATTCCTTTTATAAAAAGGCTTAAGAAGAAGGCTGTTGATGCTTTTCTCTATTCTATTTTTTTCAAAATAATACGATTTTATGATTTCATTCTGTGGTTTATTAGATACTTTGGTGAAAGAATAACGAAAAACACAAACAATTTAAGACAAATTGAGTATCAGTTAAAAATGTGTTTTTGATTATCATCACAAATAGACTTTCAGGGAAAAAATGTAAGCAAAAGTTTTTTTACGACAGCATGGAATTTATTATTTTGAAAAAATACTATTTTAATAGGTTTTGTTTATATTTTAGTAAAAATGTGGAACATAACGCGTTGGAAAATTGTCAAGAGACTTATTTTTAAAACCCTAAAAAGTACAAATTGAGAATAGAAAACTGCTAGGGTTTTGGAATCAATTGTGTTCCAACATTTCCCGAAAAATCTCCAGCATTTTCTTAATTTTGTAGTTTGTTTTTTAGAATTTTCAGCCGCATATAGAAAGGAAACGAAAAGTTCTTTAATATGCAAGATAGATAAATGTAATTCGTATATTCATTTAAAAAATAACACACTTTAAAAATTCGACAACTCTTTTTGATAGTCTGCGTCTTCTGCTTTATAAAATTTGAATATTCATAACTTTGTCAACAAATTTTTTTTTAATAAATACGTAAAAAACGATTCGGCGACTGATTCTGCGACACTATAGCATGAATCAAAAACTTATATAAAATAGACACGGTCTAACAAGGTTTTCAAAATTAAAATTGCAAATCAAATTTTACTTTGTCAATTGAAAAAAGGTAGTAAAAGAGGTGACAAATTTCCAAAATAGGTGAAAAAGGTTCCAAATTTGCAAAATAGGTGAAATAGGTGACAAATTTCAAAATAACCGAAAAGAGGTGAATAGGTGAGCATCTGCCATCCATGAAAATGACACTGGAAATCACATCTGTATGGCCACGTAAGATGGGTGGGGTAGCCATAATTGGTCCTGGTTCCAGTACAGAGAATCGAACAGAATTGAAACGAATGCGAAATATATATTGATACTATATAAATTTCATAATATATTCAAAACAAAAAATACTATTTTTACTGAATCGAGAAAAAAGACACTAAAGTCTTCGTCACTCAATAATAATTCATATATAAAAATGTAAAACTGATGGCGAATGAATTGATTAAGGAAATAGGAAGGTCAATATGTCAGAATACATATAGTTTAATTTATAATTAATTGAATGCCTAATGAAAACGGTAATAAATAATGAAATAATATATCTCACATGATAAAAATTTCTCCCAATATCGCATCCTCGATAAAAGTTAATTTTGTACGTTTTCCAATTTTGGAAATTAACACTTAATAATTCCGCTCTTTTTAATACGATTTCTTCGCAAGTCGCGGGACTTTGAGTCAGCTGGTCTTTCATCGCCGTTGGAAAGACGGGAACTGAGCCAAAACGATGTCAATAGAAACAATATACATGATAACCAAATCCGCATTTAGAAGCGACTACTACGTCATCCGAGAAAGTGAATAATAATCACGGAAAAAATGAAGATCGCTTAGAAATATCTTCTTCAACTTCTAAAGATATATTTTTTTACTTTGATACTTAATAGTTCAGACTTACTGCAGTTTCAAAATAATCAGGTTCGACTATGAACCATGCGAAGGTGTCATTTTTAACTGTGGTTTTGGGTAAAAATGAAAATCTACAGTCTATGTCTATACGAATCCAAAGGAACCGAGAGTCATCCAAATTCAACGATATGACCACTTTTATCCTAAAAAAATTTTGTCAATAGAGAGCAAAACATCCCAAAAAAACAGGGGTTTTCGGCCTCCTTTTTCAAGCGTCGACTTTCACCTGCTCCCAAAACCAGGTCGCCGTTAGGAAAAATTTGAAAAAATTCCCAGATATTTTTTCTACATTCTTTAATGCAATACATTTTTCAAAATTCTGAAATATTCAATAATTTACATTTTACGCGGATTTGTTTACAAATATTTTATCTTGAGAACAAATGAGAATAGAAAGCCGAGTGATGTCTCCACATGCACAGTTTTGTGATGCGAGTGCAGTTCAATAATTAAACTTATGATAAAATAGCTCTTACGCAAGAAATATAATTTTAAATATTTCTGAACTTAATCAGCCTTGGCACATGGAAGGCACAGCAGCAAAAGTGGTAGAAAAAAGTAAACTTTCAATGAAATTAGTAACTCCAGAAGCAAGCCCTGTGTTCACTCTGTGAATGGTGTCTCTAAAGAGTCTAAAGTCTAAGGCCTTGCTTCCTTCTCTCACATGGAGTCAACTTGCTTCTGGAGTTACTATTGTCATCGAAAGAACACTTTTTCTCTACTTCTTGCCCTGCTGTGCCTCCCAGGCGCCAACGCTGATTTCATCATAAATTTAATTATAAACTGCACTCGCATCACGAAAATTCGCATGGGGCGCCATTAAATGGCTTCCTATTTTCATTTTTTCTCAGGATAAAGTATTTGTAAATAAATCCCCGTTAAAAGTGAATTATTGAATATTTCAGAATTTTGAAAAATATATTGCATTAAAGAACGTTGAAAAAATATTTGAACATTTTTTCAAATTTTCCGAACGTCGACCTCGTACTGGGAACAGGAGAATGTCGACGCTTGAAAAAGTCGGTCGGAAACCCTGTTTTTGGGATGTTTTTCCCTATAACTATTGACAACAATTTTGTAGGATAAAAGTGATCACATATCGTTGAATTCGGAAGACTTTAAGCTTTCAGATTCCTTTTATTAAACAATTCAGATATTTGTTTTGAGCGAGTTGCAATCAAAAGAAGTGAGGGGCCCCGACTTTAGTATGAAAGATATAATTTTCTGTAAATAAAAATTTGGCAATTCATATTTTTTTAGATAAACAAAATTTGGGTTTATTTTTAAATTGTAAAAGTATCCCCGTTCCCTCGGGTTGGGGATTTAAATGAACACCTACGAACCCACTATTATTAATTTAATTTAGGAAGATTTTAGATGCTTAGGTTGAGGTACTTCTATATTACTTCCTTTGTATATACTATATGTACAAAAACTCAACGGAGCAAGAAACAACAATAATAGTAAAAATCAGCCAACAGCAAAAAATGTTTATTAATTGAATGTTTATAGTCGTATCAACTGCCAGGGTCATTAGCGTCTGTACTATAGGGATAATTATAAATTGTAGGGTATCTGTGGGGCGGTATACCAAGGGACAGAAGCGAAGCTTTCTGCAACCACATCCAGCCTTGCTACCTGTTTTAGGAATCGAACCCGCGCCAGCGTGGTTATACTAAGGCTGCAGTGTTGGAAGATAAGATAATCACGATACCATCTGAGCCACAAGAATCCGTAAGTCCACATTTGTTTATGTACGAAAATTCGTTTGAAAAATAGCCTTCGCGAAAAGATGAAAAAGTGTGTTCCTTTTGTGATATTGTCATGGCTTGACTTTCAATGACATCTTTTAAATTAAAAATAAAAAAAAAAAAAGTAAATACTTTGATATTTTTTTACAAATTTCAATAAATCAGGGTGTCTAGCGTTTCTTCAAATAAAAATTCCAGGTTTTCCAGGACAAAAAAATACATTTTTTCAGGTTATTTTTTACAGTAAAAAAAATACTTTCCACGAAACATAGTAGAAATTGTAGGTCTAGTGGAACTGAAAAAGTGCCATATGCGAAATTTCTCATACGCCCCTAAAATCTGATTTCATAGAAGAAAAAACGTTTTTTTTTTTGGCATTGTTCATTTTATCGAGGTGAAATATCACGACGCTGCGATAGAAAATATTCAGATTTCCCTTTTCTTCAGCTTTAAAAACAATTTAATGAAACTTTCAAAATTCAATATTTTTTTATGTGCTTGAAGTTCTGAACGTTCAAATGAACGAATTTTTTTTACTGATTACTTTGTAAACCAAAAAAAGTGCTAAAATGTTTGTTCATTTATATTGGAAATAATTTAATATTGAAACAGAATTATAGTGCATATTTTAAATTGCAGTTGGAACAATATTTATAGGTGAAATAAAAATGGGGCAAAAGACTTCGTTCATTTGAACGTTCGGAACTTCAGGTACACTATTTTTTTGCTGTTTATAATATCAAAGCGAGTTCAGCACTGTGTGTAATGCGATTTTTTTTCTAGAATTGGTTGAAATTTGACTGAGTTATCGAATTTTAAGCTAATTTAGGTTTTTTTCAATAAAATAATAAAATTATCAACAAATAAGTTCATTTTTTAACCAAATTGTTGAGTTTTCTACCTACAAAGATGAATTTTCAACTAAATAATCGAATTTTAAACAGAATAGATTAAACTTCAACTAAAAACAGTTGCATTTCCAACGAAATAATTGAATTTTTTAGTGAATTTTAAATCCAAAAGGACGAATTTTCTGTCGAAATAGACGAATATTCAACAAAACAGTTTAATTTTCATTATATTTTAACAAAATACTTGAAATTACAAAAATGAATTTCCAACCAGATAGTCCTATTTTGAAACAAAAAAATATTCAACTTTAACCAAAAATAGTTGAATTTTCAACACGAAAATTGGAATTTTCGACAAAAAGACGAATTCTCAACGAAAAATTAAATAGTAGGTATTTCAAACAACAACAAAAAACGAATTTTTAACAAAATAGTTAAATTTCCAATCAAAGAGTTGAATTAAAAAAGGAAAAAAATTCAACAAAATAGTTAAATTTGTAACCAAATAGTTCAACTTTTAACCCACAAAAATGAATTCTTAACCAGAACGACGAATTTTCTACCAAAAAAGACAAATTTTCAACAAAATAAACCCATTTGCCAACAAATAATTTAATTTTCGACTAAAAATGATTAATTTTCAGTAAAAAATGTCAACTAAATAGCTGAATTTTGAACCAGAGATGAATTTTCAACTAAAATAATGAATCTGCAATTCTGCAACCAAAGAATGAATGTTTAATAAAGTAGGTCAACTTTTAACAAACAAACAAACAAAATTTTTCAACAAAACTGTGGAATGTTCAACCCGAAATTATTAATTTTCTATCAAAGAGACGAATTTTCTAATCAAAAAGACGAATTTTCAACAAATAAAGATTTTTCAGCCAGCACAGGAAAAAATGTCAAAGAAATTGTTGAACATTCAAGCCAAAAAAGAATTTTCAGCAAAATATTTAAATTTTCAATCAAAGAAATCGACCCTCAAACAAACAAATTTTTAACAAAGTGGTTCAAGATTTACCCGTTTTAGTTTAAAAAATTATTTTTCAACCAAAAAAGGCATTTTTAACCAAAAAGATGAATTTTCTACCAAAAAATATGAATTCTCAACAAATAATGTAATAATAGATATTTCAAATACAAAGTATAACGTTTTAATAAAAATTGTTGAATTTGCAACCAAATAATAAAATTCTTCACTGAAATTAATCGTCAGGATGAAACAACTGTAAGAAAAGAAATAAAAATACAAGGCAAATAAATTACTAACTAAAATAATTACTAGTCCCAAACTTCATTTTCAAAATTCTCTAACTTTAGCCCGACCAATTTTTTATTTGCTCTAACCATTGATATTCTAATATCATTTCGATTGTAGCTTTGTGATTTTCACCGTTATAAAATAAACAGTCTCTTGTTAAAAAGGTAATCTTTTTTTGTTCAGCAGAGAAAAAGTTTTAAAAACTATTTTTTCTTTAAAAGAACAAAAATTCCAGAATCTTAAGTCGAGAATCTCGAAACTTTTTATTCAAGATTCTCGATTTCCATGAAGTTTTGAGTTCACCTGAACATGTTTAAATAAATCTCGAATTTTCTCGAAATCATCTAGAATGCATCACCAATAGTTAATCATTACTCTATTATAGTTTTTGAAATCCCGACTATTTAAGCTAAAATACAATTCTCTACAATGTAAATGATAAGAGGCAGCACAGTTATCTTCAATTGAATTTTACGTTAATTGTTATTAATATATTGAAATTTATTTTTCACGTATGTATAGCCAAAATACCAAAGCATTGATGTAATTTTTTTTACATTATTGACATTGTTCATTTCAAAGATGTCATTGAAAGTCAAGCCACGGCAGAGAGACGCGAAAAAACCACAATTTCATTTCTTCGCGAAGGCTATTTTTCAAACGAATTTTTGTACGTGGACAAATGTGGACTTATCTTATGCCCAATAAAATAAGCTTTATCGTGGAATAAACTGTGTTTTTTGTGGTTTTTCTTTAACGAGCAATTATAATAATGTAGAGCTGTTTTGAGGGTCCTTATCGTAAAGTGAACGGATTAGCAGGATTGGGGCTGAAAATCTGAAAATGAACCATTTATGAATGAAACAAAGCGAAATTGTTAACACGAATTACATGAAACTTGAATGAAGATTTTCATGGAAATTATCAGACAGCAAAAAAAAAGTTGTTTTGTTAAGAAAGAGGGTCTTATTTTCAAGTAAAAAAATAGGTTTAAGCTTTTAGGGGGTTAAATGTCGATTCAATAAAAAAAGGCTTGATTAAAGATTTATAAAAATAAGCTGCAAAAAAGTAAGACTTTTCTGTGTACAATATGCGTGTTGAAATATTATCTTAAATATGGTAGCTAAGCGACTACGCCAATGCGATGAGACATTAGCAAACCTATAGAGCACGTGTTCACTGATTCCCGCGAAATGGGTATAACCAATGCGATTCCTAACTGGAAATTACATCAATTGGCTCAAGAATTTCATTGGTTGACAGATCTTGGTTTTTTCCTACTTTTAATTCACTTAAAAAAACAACCATGCATTTCTATTCCAATTTCCCTTTACAGAATTTTCCATAAGACTCCAGCTTTTCCAGCTCGTGCAGGGCTAACGTTATGGAAAATTCCGTCCTTAGCTCTATACTTTCAGGCTATTTTTCGCGGAAAATTCCGTAATACTCACCAGTGCCTGTAATATATGATAAATTAGGCACATGATAAGTAAAATCATTTTATGTACCAAAAAGAGTAAATACAAAATTATACATTTTAGATAAAAGTAATGATCTGTAAATAGTCAGAAAGAATGATAATACAAGTTTCTTTATACGCATATGTTAAAACAATGTATGATCATGCATATAAGTTATATTTATTATATATGATATTGATAATGTATATTACACATTATACGTAAAATTATGTTATATTGTAAAAAAAAACTGTGAATGTGCAAAAAGTGTATGAGTCTTGTGTAGGTAGGAACCAATAATGGCCTTTGAATATTTAAAAAGAAAGACTACACAATCAGTTATTTATAGACTCTATGTTAACGATATGTCTCACAAGATAATATATATGTTACGCATTTTCTAAGACACTTTTCCGTGTCTGAGTTCTACGTAAAAAAGTAAATGTGCGATAATCTGAAAATGCGCGAAAAGTGAATGGAATTTTTTAATTTAGAACAAAATGTAATTAATTACAAAGAATGTTTACTATAAATGATTTCTTTTTTCAAAAAATAAATAAATATATATATTTGTTATTATAAGAAATATTACATTTTAAGTAAAAACTAATTTGCAAACGACGTTTGCGTGAAAACGAGTCATAAAAAAGCGATAAAACACCGTACTTATGTGAAATGTATCATAAAATAATATACATGTTGCATATTTAAAAGATACATTGAGTTTTACGTTAAAAAAATTTGCAATAAGTTCATCACAAACTTTTGCACAAGAATTTAAATGTATTTCATCATATTACAACACAGGATAAATTATAATAAAACGTTCTTTAAAAACAAGTGACGACACATTAATATAAGGTAAAAATTGATGATGACTACTGAATTTGAAAGAAAGTTTATGTATATCTTATGTACTTTCTTCCTCAAAGAATGCTTTCTTTTTCCTGAAATCTACTCCAATTACACATATTCACATCATTATTCATAAATTCCTTTCATGGGGAAAATTTCTCTGTTGGATTGATATGCACACACTGAATGGTCAGTAGTGATTATTCTACTTGAAAGTTTTCTTGAAAACGAGAGAAAAAGTGAAATTTTGAAAATTTCTTCGGTTTTCCGGGAATACAAATGGCGGACAAGAATTGTAAAGAGAAGATGTGGATTGAGTATGACCTGTCAAATATCACACGCACGTGTTAGACTGTGAGGAACGTGTGAACTGGAGGTGACGAAGTAAGAACTAAAAATAGGAAAATGTAAAATACTATTAGACGGGCACTAACCTCGATAAATATTCTCACTTGCGCGCGGCACAGAGGTAGAAATTTGAGGCCTCGCATAGAGATTACATTCCTTACGGCTTTGTGTGGTCGCGACCTTACGACAGCACTGGACCAGTTGCTCCGACGCTGAAGTCCAAGCGTAACTACTCGATTCTAGACCGGCACTGAAGACTGAAGACTGAATCTGAAACGACTCAACTCAGTCGAGAATCGAGACAATTCCCTTTCCACCGTTTCCACGCTGCCAGTTGCCACGTTTTTTCCCCCTATTTTCTCTTCATTCTTCATTCTTCCCACTTCCTAGACTTCATTGACTTCATTTTTCATTCTTAGAGCCCCTCCGGGGTGTCCCCTCACTTTACTCAATTTTGTATTCCTTTTCTGAATGGCTGTATAATGTTAGGGTGGTCCAAATTTTTTTCTCTCGAATTTCTATGCATATCGCGCGGAAATTTGTTCGAATCAGCAAAAAAATAAATCTTTTTTTTTTTGTTTTGAAATAAAAATGATATAAAAATTTAAGAAATGTGAATTAGATTATAATCAAATTCAAAATCGTATTTAACGTGGTTAATTGGTTAATGCGCTTGTCCAAATTTGGTCGTTCGATTCTTGGTTTTATTTTCAGGATTTCTATACATTGAAAAATGATATTTAGTCAATTTAGCCATAGAATACGAATAAAATTTTACTTTTTAAATAACACCCCATAAGTGAACAAATGGGTTTTGCTACTTTTTACTGATAATTAGATGTTTAAATAAATTGTTCAAACCATTTATTATTCACAGAAAAAACAGAAGATAAACTTTACATCGATTTCCGAAGAAAGATTCTTTGCAACAAAAATTAACTTCAAAGGATAAACTTTTCACAAATATCGGTTAAACTTTCTTTTGTTTTTCCATGACAAACACATGTATTTTGAAAGACGCGTAGTTGGCAATTTTCTCTTAGAATAGAGATAGAAAGTCACAGTTTCTAAAAAAAATTTCCACTTTTTGTCCAATTTTCAATTATAGTTTGTTAAATAATTAATTAAAGTTAAAAAAATTAATTTTTTATGACACATGCATGATTTCAAACCTTTTCGACGCCTATGAAGCGGGGCTGAAGCTCTACTTTTTACTCCGTAGGGACTGAAAAGTACTTTTTACTCCCTAGGGACTGAAAAGTGACGTCAGAGGTGAATAATGAAAATGAAACATCTATGAGCTCGCATTTTACGATTATCAGCTTACACACCGTAAGAACTGCAAGGCAATTTTGATTGCAAATAATAGAATTTTGTGGTTATTTATGGAAAGTTACCATATATAACTGATCAAATTGCCGTAAATTACCGAAAATTTTCATAAATTTCCGGACATTTTTAAAAATGAATTTTGGGTAATTTATGGTAAGTTAACATATTTACCTGTAAAATTACCATAAATGACCGAAATATTTCATAAAATTCCGGAAACTTGTGGAAATTTTTGAAAACGAGTTTTGGGTAATTTATGGTAAGTTACCATTTTTACCGGTAAAAATACCATAAATGACCGAAAATTTTCATAAATTTCCGGAAATTTATGGAAATTTAAAAAAATGAATTTTGGGTAATTTATTTTAAGTTACCATATTAACCGGTAAAATTACCATGAATGACCGAAAATTTGCATAAATTTCCGGAAATTTATGGAAATTTTTAAAAATTAATTTTGGTTAATTTATGGTAATTTACCATATTTACCAGTAAATTTACCATAAATTACCGAAAATTTTCATAAATTTATGGAAATTTCTCAAAATTATTTTGGGTAATTTATAATAAGTTACGATATTTCTCTGTAAAATTACCATGAGTGACCGAAAATTTCCATAAATTTCCGCAAATTTATAGAAATGTGTAAATTGAATTTTGGGCAATTTATGGTAAGTTACCATAAATCACCTCTAAAATTACCGTAAATTACCAAATATTTCCGGCAATTTTTTCATTGAATTTTGGATAATTTGAAATAAGTTAACATAAATACGAGCATAAATATCATGCTTCTTCACTAAAAATCTAATATGGACTGAAATCATGACTGTATTTCGAGAAATGGCTGAAATCATCCATTTCTTATAAAAAATATCGTATGCGCCAAGGGGGAGAGGCACTTTTTCTCCCCCTAGGTGCATAATATACTATTTTAAACAATGGATTAGTATTATTAATAATATTCAATTTGAATAACGCTATAGAAAGTTGCGGTTTTTTCTGAAATTTACAACTATTTGTCTACTTTTCATTTAGGGTGAGTTAATAATTAATTTAATTTAACAAAAATGATTATTTAAACAAATTATTGCTGTTTATAACTATCTTCTCTTGTTGCGAATTCGGTTATCCTGCACTGGTGCACTCCAGAGAGCACTCCGACCTGCTCCCTCCGCAGGTCGGAGGGAGAAGGAAGAAGTGAGAAGAAGTAAGAAAGAGCAGGTCGGAGTGCTCTGGAGTGCGCCAGTGTAGGATAACCGAATTCGCTATCAGAGTAATGCTACAAAGTTCCTTTTTTTTCTGAAATCTGTAATTTTGCTTTGACTTTTTAGTTATGAACATATAATAAGTGAATCTCAACAAGAATCATTTTTTAAATTGTATTGTACTTTTTTAAGTGAATTGTTTTTGCGCTTTTCCCAATGTTTAAACAGTTATTCAAACAAAAAAACTATCTTATGCAAGAGAAAAAAATAAAGAATTGAATAATTAGGAGTAGGTTGGAGGATAGGTCTGTAAATGACTTGCAAAAGTTTGGTTTTAAATTAGAACAAGAAGTTTATTGTAAAGCGTAAAAGAAGAATTTGGAATTGAACATATTTTGTTATCAACCTCCCCCCAGCAAAATATATTCACGAAAAAAAGAGGTTGTTTAAAATAGTTTTCTCTCTAATGTTTATTTATTCTTTGTTCATAATTAAAAAGGCAAAGCAAAGTTAAACGTTTCAGAAAAAACCGCAACTTTCAAGCACTTAACTAAGAGAAGATAGTTATAAACAATAATAAACTATTTAAACAACTATTTTTATTAACTTGCATTAATTATTACCTCACTAAGAGAAAAGTGGACAAAAAGATAAAAATTTGAAAAACCGCAACTATCTGGCATTAATGTAGATGAAGATAGTTAATAACAATGATAATTTGTTTGAACAATTATTTTTGCTCAACTTAAATAATTATTAAGTCACTCCAAGTGAAAAATAGACAAATAATTAAAAATTTCAGAAAAAACAGCAACTTTCTACCATCACGCAAAAAGATATTATTAACAACAATAATGAATTGTTTAAGCATTTATTTTTGTAACTTGAATTAATTATCACTTCACTATAATTGAAAAATGGACAAAAAGTTAAAAAAATCAGAAAAAAACGCAACTATCTAGTATTAATATAGAAGAAGATAGCTACAAACAATGATAATTTGTTTACAAAATTATTTTTGCTATATTAAGTTAAATATTAACTCACTCCAAGTGGAAATTGGACAAAAAGTGTAACATTTTTGAAAAAACCGCGACTTTCTATCTCTATTATACGAGAAAATTGCTAAAAATAATAATAAATTGTTTAAACAATTTATTTATACATCTAATTATCAGTATAGAGTAGTATTGTATGTATTAGAAACAATAAAATTTGCTTTTGAAAAATTGCAAAGAGATCATAATTAGCGCCAAAAACTCGTAAAAGCCATTTTTTTTCACTTATGGGATTTTTTTAGGACCCTATAAAACAGACTTATGGAGGTGATATTTAAAAAGTAATATGTTATTCGAATTCTATGGCTATTTGTGAAGAGAAATGTTGAGTTTCAACTCGATTCAGCTAATATTGACGATTCTGAACCACGCGGGGATATAGGGAGTTGGTGACTGGTGGGAGTGATAGAATTCCTGGAAAAGAGAATTAAATTTCATGATGATTTTCGAGATTAAAAGGTAGCAAATAGGTAAATTCAATTGTTGAATAATGTAGCTACCTGAGGATGGAGTTAGTAAATGAAAGTAGGCATATATATTGTATTAGGGTGGTTCAAATTTATACCTGTAAAAATTTGACTTTCGATTTTTGGTGATCGATCCCTTCCAATTTGTTCATTTCCTGGAAAAAGAAAATCCGTAATTTGTTAATATTTTTTTTCAACCTTAACCCGTGCCCCCGGGTTTTGAAATTAACATGGGGTTTTAATTGGGAAAAGCTCGGTTTTCGAAAAAATGGAAAAAAGTACTTGTCATAAACTGTTTGTGAATTACAGTACAGTCATCTCTTAAGGAATTTTCAAGGAATAATTTCCACCCAATAACTTTTAATTTTGACCCCCTAATCTTCTTTTAATGTCCCCGGAAAATGCCCCGAAAAATGCAAAATAGCAGTTTTCTATCAAATTCATGCTAAAGACGATATTTCTTGGAATTTTTTAAACATAAATAATTTTTAATCGTTAAGTGAAGGGCCTCCAAGTATTTTTTAACTAATTTTGAATTGTTGAAACATTTATTATTTGTTTATAAACCATTTTTGTTCTCCTGTAAGTCGTGAAAAGTTATTATCTTTCGGGGTAAATTATATAAAGTGTGTGAATGTCAAGAGTAGTACTTATAGTTTAAAATATTTTCTAATTATTTAAACAATTTTTTCTCCTTAAAATCGTAAAAAGTAATTGTTTTCTGGAATTATTGATACAATTATCGAATGTTGAGAGTAATATATTCTATAAGGATATGTGGTAATTATTTAAACAATTTTCATTTGTTTAAACAACTCTTTCCCCTGTAAAATTGGAAAAGTTATTTTCTGGAATTAATGACACAATTAACAGATGTTGAGAGTAATATTTTTTTTCTTAAGGATATTTAGTAAGTTTTTTAACAATTTTCATCTATTTAAACAATTTTTTCCTTGTAAATCGTAAAAAGTTATTCTTTTCTGCAATTAAAGACACAGTTAGTGAATGTTGAGAGTACAATTTTTTTGTTTAAGATATTTAGCAATCATTTAAACAATTAGTAATCATTACTATTTTCCAACCGAGCAAGTCACGCCTACCCCGAAAGGGAAATGGCTGAATGGTATAATAATAATACTTGCGCCTCTTCACAGGGAAGGTGGAGAAAAGTCTAGTTTTTTCGAATCTCTTACACTTTGTCGCTTATTATTAAGTATTTCCTTATCTCAGAACGTATACCATATATTGTTTAAACAATAATCATTTGTTTAAACAATTACATTCAATTGCTCTAAGTAAAGTATAGTCCTTTTTTTCTTAAAACCACCTCCGTAGATTAATGGAATCTGTGAAGTGAAAATATTTTTGCATGTAGATCTTTCCTAAGTATATAAATGAAACAGAATAGAGAAGTAATTTTAAGAGAAAAAAAAAACTTTCCTAGAGCAATTGAATTTAATTTTGTAAACAATATAGGGTATAAAATCTGCTGAGATAAGGAAATACTGAATAATAAGCGACATATTGTAAGAGTTTCGAAAAAACTAGACTTTTCTCCACCTTCCCCATAAAAAGGCGCAAGTGAGTGATTAATAATTGTTTAAATAATTGTACAAAATCTTAAACAAAAAATATTACTCTTTATATTCGTTAATTGTGTCATTAATAGCAGAAAACAATAAGTTTTCACGATTTACTGGAAACAAAATTGTTTAAACAAATAAAAATGGTTTAAAAAATTGCTAAATATCCTTAAAAAACTGTTACTCTCAACATATGTTAATTGTGTAATTAATTCCAGAAAATAATAACTTTGCACGCTTAACAGGGAAAAAATTGTTTAAACAAAAGAGAATTGTTTCAATAATTACCAAATATGTTAAACAAAAAGTACTTCTCTGGATATTCATCAACTATATATATCATTTATCCCAAAAGATAATAACTTTTCACGACTTACATGGGAGAAAAAGTGTTTAAAAAAATAATCATTGTTTAAACAATTCAAAATTATTTAACAAATACTTGGAAATCCTTCATTTATCTATTAAAAATTATTCTTGTTGAAAAAATTCCAAAAAATTCCGTCTTTAGCATGAATTTGATAGAAAACTGCTATTTTGCATTTTTTTGGGCATTTTCCGGACACAATGAAAAAGGATTAGGGGGTCAAAATTAAAACTTATTGGTTGAAAATTATTCCTTGGAAATTTCTTAAGAGGTAAATATACTTTAATTCACAAAAAGTTTATAACAAGTCCTTCTTTTTTCGATTTTTTCGAAGACCGAGCTTTTCTCATTTAAACCCCCCTGTTAATTTCAAAAGCCCGGGGGCATGGGTTAACGATGAAAAAAATACGGATTTTATTTTACCGGAAAAGGAACAAATTTAGGAACATCGATCACCAAAAATCGAATGTCGAATTTTCGGACCACCCTATAATATTGTATACATAATTATATCAGATTCCACTGTCAGTCCCAAAACCGACATACAATCCAGGTTTCACTGTAATATCCTAATAAGTCACTTTAAATCGATACCTATATTTATAATTAACATTAGCATAAGATAGAAATATTTCCTAGTAATTTCATATTCAAAATTTTCCTTATGAGGAAGTTTAAACCGACTTTAAAACTCTCGAGTGGCACATTGAAAATAACAGCATAAAGTTCTCCTATTCAAAAACAGGACACCTAAAACTCATTTCTTTGACTTAATAATTTTCACCTTCATTTCAAAGAAATATTTACTTGTATTAAAGAAATATCACCAAAGAAATTATTTCTTTGAGTCAATGCATGACTTTCTTGCCTCTAAACAATATTTACTCAATTGAAGTAAACAAATCCTTGGTTCAAAGAAAAAAAAACAAAAGAAACGCATTTCCTTGGATCCAGTAATTTTTCCAGCTTAGTATACATAAGCTCAGAGATTATTCTAAGAAGTTTAAATACTACCCTATACTGCCGTGCACCCTCCAGTTTATGTGCCAGACAAGAAAAAAAAGGTCCCTTATATTTAGGCTTCAGAGATCCCCTTCCCCCTATCTTAAAATTGGGGCCCATACTTACATTGCAGTAAGCCACGTTCTTGGCTTTTAAAAATCGTTTTTTTATAGTAAAACTTTTTTCATTAACGTAAATCAAAGATGATGCAAGAGTATAAAAGATCCCTTGGTTCGAGACGAATCGATTGACCTATAATAGTAATACATTTTTAAATAGTAAGGAAGTTATCGTCATTTATATTATATTTAGAATCAATTTTTATAGTAAAAATGTTCTCATTCTCATAATTCAAAGTTAATCTGAGAATAGAAAAGATGTGTCGATTCGAGACGAATCGATTGACTTATAATATTGAAACATGTTATTGAAGAGAAAGGAAGATATGGTAATGCATAATATTTGAAAACATGGTTTTTTATAGTGAAACTTTTTTCTTTAACATAATTCAAAGTTGATGCAAGGATATAAAAGATTCCTTGGTTCGAGTTGAATCGATTGACCTAAAATATTAATACATTTTATTAAAGAGTAAGGAAGTTATGGTCATTTATATTATATTAAAAAGCGATTTTTATAGTAAAAATTTTCTCATTCTCATAATTCAAAGTTAATGTGAGAATAGAAATGATGTGTTGATTCGAGACGAATCGATTGAATTATGATATTGAAACATTTTATTAAACAGTAAGGAAGTTATCGTAATTTATAATATTTGAAACATCTGTTTCAAACAGAAAAACTTTTTTCATCGACATAATCTAACTCTGACAATGTTTGTAAGGAAATCATAAAGCTGGGAAAGGGATAGGGTGCGACAGAACTTTTCCCTTCCCTTTTCCAGCTCGAAAAATTATCATTTCGAATACAAAATTTGATTTGTCTTATTTGTCTTTGTGTTTAAAATTTTTTGTGTATTATTTTATAATTTTGTACTTTTTGTAAATTTCTATTTTTAAATTGATCAAAATTAAAAGATTTTGGTTTGTCTATTATTTAAAAGAAAATCATTAATGCTTTCTCTATGAGGAAGGAAATACGTTTGCTAACGGGAAGCAAAGTGCTCGTGAAATGAGCACCATATAATTATTAAAACAAAGTGGAAACACTCGAGATCGATTTCACGGGACATATCATCTCACATGCGGCAAGTCACACCTGCGGCATGTCACATCTGCGGAATGTCTCATCTGCGGCATGTCACAACTAAGGCATCTCTATCTAGCGGCTTCTCTCCCGCGCGGCATTTCTCGCCGCGCGGCATTTCTCACAGTGAAATTGACATTTTTGCGGCATCTCTCACCGCGCCCCTGTGACTGGACAAATAAATAATGTTGTTCAAACCCCTGTCCCTTTTCCAACCTCTAGTGGGGGGCGGGAAGGCACCCCAGTGACTGGCCATAGAAATATTGTTGGTCAAACCCCAACCCCTTTTCCAACGTCTCGTGGGGGGGCGAGAAGGCACCCCTGTGACTGGCCACAGAAATATTATTGCTCGAATCCCTTTCCACTGGTGAGAGATGCCGCTAGGTAGAGATGCCGCAGTTGTGACATGACGCAGATGAGACATGCCGCAGATGTGACATGCCGTAGATGTGACATGCCGCAGATGTCACATGCCGTAGATGTGACATGCCGCAGATGTGACATGCCTCAGATGTGGCATGCAGCAGATGGGACATGCCGCAGGTGTGACTTGCCGCAGAGAGACTTGCCGCATGCAATGAGTAATGCAATGCAATGACATTGAATTTATTTTACTATTTATATACAATATTATACTTTACTATACTATACTATATACATCACTATAATGAACTGTGCTATACTGTACAGTACTGAACTGTACTGCACTGTACTGTACTCCACTGCATGCACTGCACTGCAATTCGCTGCACTGGACTGCACTGGCCTGCACTGTACTATACTGTACTATGCTATACACTGTTACTCATCCCATCCCATCCCACCCCAACTCATCCCATCCCACCCCACGCATCCCGTCCCGTCCCATTCCATCCGAAACCACCACACCCCACCCCATACCATCCCATCTTATCCCACTTCAAACCACTCAACTCCACTTCACTCCATATAATATAATTTCATACTATATCATTCCATATCATACCATACGTATAGTTCATTTTTAACTACACCGAAAAAACTGGGGGTTCACTAAAGTTGCGACTTAAATAAAAGTTGGTATCTTTTAGAACTTGAGCTCCAATAGAAACCGGTAAACACCCAAAAGCTTGCAAAGTGCGCTTGGTAAGTTAGAGATCGATTGACAGTTATCGACCGATGACTTAAATTGAAAAGATTCTTGCATATGAATACGTCTTTATGTTTACATGTTTTCTCTATTAAAATTGGGAACTAATTCATCGTTTTGGGTTCCTTTTCAGCAAGAGGGGTTCCTTTTTGTTGCAGCTCCTTTGGAACCAAAAATTGGTTCTAATGGA
>CAKNYM010037110.1:0-27552 GCA_932195095.1 Andricus curvator | reverse complement strand
ACAATTGCTTCTGTTGCGCACTCGAGGCCTGACATAGTTCTCCTTGACTTCGAGAAACGAACCATGTTCGTTATCGAATTTTCGCACCCAGCTGACAAAAACGTCACAGCAAAGGAGAAAGAAAAGAAAGAGAGGTATACAGACCTTATAAGGGAGTTGCGACGGTTATACCCAGAATATTCTGTTAAGCTAATCGTCTTGATCTTCGACGCTCTTGGAGGTGCCATCCCTGCGTGTCAACAAAATGCTGAGACACTTGCCGGGAAAATGCATAAGGCTGTCGTCCTTGGGTCGCTAGGTGTCCTCAGGGTGCACGAGACTTATGCCGGATCATCGTATTGAATTCGTCGCAGACTGTAACCACATATCTCACGGTCGTGAGATGTGGTTACAGCTGAAATTTTACCGCGATTTCGCTGGGAGCGGGTGCAATTTTTCAGATTAGCACCCGCTCCCGGCGAAATCCTGCGGTTGTCCTTATGACAAACTTTTAACTATATATGTATTTATTTCGGTTTCGATTCCTTTGGAATCAAACCGAAGGGCCTATGACAAAGCCACCGAACGCGTCCTCGGGTTGCGGATAGTGTCCTTGTACCAAGGGTTTCTGCTGAATATGGTTACAATAATTAATAAGCAGTCACGGACAATTGTCCAGGGATGGTCCCGAAGAAATAATCCCTAAGCGGAGGCGTAACAACCGTGCTGAAAGCTGAATGGCACCCGGGTGAGGTTTCTTAAACGGTCCTCTCTTAAACTGAACCAGTGAAATTGTCACTGATTGAATCAGTATTTTAAATTATCACTGGTGAACCAGTGATTTTTCCACTTTAACTGGATGAACCAGTAAGTGATTCAACTAAAATAGCGCTACTGATTCTACCAGTGACGCCAAATGATAGATTGAACCCGTGATATAGCGCTCCACGCGGGCAAGACATGAACCTCCAGTCGTCTGGTACGCGCGCGTCGCCGGTCAGGTCTTGGCATTTCTCGAGTGAAAACAAACCTTATTGTGTATTAGTGTTTGTTTTATAAATAGTTGGCGCCTGACTGCAATACGCAGGGGATATAATATCATTCGCTTGATAGTGGGAGGCCCCTGTCCACTTGGGTTTGACTTTGAGCGACGCGACACGTTGACATAACGACGGATCTTCCCACAATTGGGCGCAACATATTATATACCATTATATTGCAGCCCGGCCTTCATTTATTGTTGTGACAGTAAAGTGCGGTTTTTAAAAGATAATTTTACAACTGTTACCACAATAGTGGTTAATGATAAGTGTCATACCTAAACAGCTGACAGACGACAAGGCGTACGACCAGATGACCACTGGTACTGAGAAACCAGTGAACCTCACTGGTGAAACTAGTGCCAGAACTCCACTGAAAGAACCAGTGAATTCTCACTGATTGTCAGTGACACACTTCTGGCTGTTTCAACCAGTGAGATTTCACTGAAAATCAGTGAGATTTCACTGGTTCATTTTAAGAAAGTGACTCTGGCATATCGGGCGACCTGTCAGAGTATGCATCCTTATCCTTGCTTGCGGGGCTCTACAAGTACGGACAAACCCGTTCCCTAGCTGCTCGTGGGAATAACGGTGAGACCACAAAACTACCATAAAGTTGTAGATGCGGCTCAAAACGATCGGACGCGCAAAGCACCCGAAAATGGGTCGGAAAACAGTGCCAATCATCCTTGGTTCGGGGTGCTGAAAATAATTTAGATGGAAACACGACGACGAACCGGCGAAACGCTTGCACTGAATGGACGAATCAACGCAAGGATGACTTGCTAGACTGCTACGATGCCAGAATTATCCCTGTTCGCGAAGGCTTTATGGCACGTATGCACACTTTGTGGTGCCAGAAACACCCAATGATTCAGCACGTTTCGCATCAGTCTTTGCGAAATTAAGCTGACTACCTCCGGAAAAATGGATGTGTACGCGGAGCGCTTTCCCAACCACTGTATGGACAAACCGCAAACGAAGAGGAGGAAGCGACATTAAGACCAACCGCGGAAAGCAGGCACCTTCTGAGAGATGATCATTATTTCAGAACAAGAAGAAACATTGACATCCGCGTTCCTCCTAAGTCCCAAGATCTGGCTGAAATGGATACCTCCCTTCGTGAGCATATCTCAGAGGAAACCAGCCTCTGGACCATCAATTGTTCAGTTTATGGTGCTGCAAGAGCTTTGGCTGATTCAAAACGAACTACATAACATCTGGTAGACCGTTCACGGAAAGGGTTCGATAGTTCGCCCAAGAACTGAGTATCTACAATCACACACTGAACAAGTCAAAGCTGCTGACAATCAAGCAGCATATTGTTGACAAAATACAGAAGTTATCTGTCGCGAGGAGGAGAATACAGAAGAGGGAAGGATGGATGAGGAAGAATAAACAGTTTCTCGCTGACCCATCGCGCCTCTTCAGCAATCTCCCTGTTTCTGTCAAAAATCCACCAAAGCCCAACGAGGTAGAAACTTTTTGGAGAGAGGTATACAAGATCCCGAAAACGTTGGAGTTGAAAGAAGATACCAGGAATATCATCGGCTTCAAGGAGTTTTGCCACAACCTCATAACATCTGAGGAGGAATGTCCATCAATCACTGCCGAATAGGTGAGAAAAGCACTTAGGTGTCTGAAGAACTTTCCCGCTGCAGGATCAGATGGTATCAAGAACTTCTGGTGGAAGAACATTACTTCTACACACGAACATCTGGTCCGCATATTCATCTCATATTTAAAGTCGAAAACGGCCATTCCGCAGTGGCTGGTGTTAGGGCGCACTATACTCCTACCGAAAAAAGGCAACTTGTCCAACTTAGAGAATTACAGACCAATAACTTGTTTGAAAACACTGTATGAGATCTTCACAGCTGTCCTAAACAACAGGATTGTTCGAAGAATTGAGCCTGTGTGGAGAGAAATGTACGAACAGCGTGGCTCAAAAAAAGGTGTAGCAGGCTGCCGAGAGAACCTGCTAATTGACAGGTGCGTCTGCAAAAAGGCTGCAGCCCATCAGCGCGTCCTATCAATGGCCTGGATTGACTACTGGAAAGCTTTCGATTCAATCTCTCATAGACTTATCATCTGTCTGTTGGAAAGCTTGAAGGTACATCCACACATAGTGTGATGCATAGAGAGATTGATGCCTCTTTGGAAAACTAGATTTACTATCTCATCTAGAAATTATCGTGTGACAAGGAACAACGTCACCTTCCAGAGGGTCGTCTTTCAAGGTGATACCATGAGCCCTTTGCTTTTTTGCATCACAATTCTGCCTCTATCTCTCGCACTACGAAATTCTCCTGGATACCTCTGTGGCGACACTAATCAGCGCGAGCATAAGGTCACTCATGTATTTTATATGGATGACCTGAAGATCTATGCCTCTGGTAAAAGTAAACTTCGGAGTGCTTTAAATATCGCCAAGGAGTACACAGGAGAGATTGGTATGGACTTTGGATTGGACAAGTGTGCCAAGATTCATCTGAAGAAAGGAAAGATTGTTGGCGTTGCCAAGGACCCTGAGCTTGTGGATATAAATGTTATTAGACACCTTGACACTGGAGAGACCTATACATACCTGGGCCTGCCTCAAAACCGCATTCAGGACATAACATCGGTGGTGGAGTGTCTCCGTAGCAGATTCAAGCAACTTCTTCGACAGATTTGGTCTTCAAATCTGTCAGCGCTGAACAAGGTATCTGCAACTAACATGCTTGCCGTCCCGGTTCTACTCTACTCGTTTGGAGTGGTTCAATGGACCAAGAACGAGCTTACGGCCCTTGATATCGCCACACGTAAGATCATGCATATGGATAAGAGCTTGCATATCAATTAGTCTGTTCGGCGATTATACATCTCACGCCGTCAAGGCAGACGCGGACTTTTGAATCTCCAATGTCTTCATAACCAAATCATTCTAAGTACAGCTTACATCAGGCCTGTCCACTGGGGGGAAATTTCGTTAAAATTGCTTATTTGCAGATGGGATTTTAACACCACCACCGACCTCTACTCATTCAATTTCACGAGAGCGACCCCCCCCCCCCAAGCCTCTGAACCTGAGAAGTGGGAAGTGGTGGTAGAACTCGAACATGTGGCGACTGAGTCAATTTCCTCATCAGTGGCCAGGCCTGGCTTACATCGTTGCAAATTATCCTCTCCTAAAAATGGTCAGAAAACACGAGATAATTGGCAAAGGAGCGTTCCTTTACAAAGCCGCGGAGCAGGCGGCCGAGAATCTTGGCCTGAATTTTAACATTAGAAGTGAGGAAAGTGCATTACTCCATCTAAATGCTTTACTTCTAAAAACCGGAGTCAAGAAAGCAGAGGTTGAAAAATTCCGCCAACTGACACTCGACAATAAAATGCACGGAAACTTCCCCAGAAATGTAGAAAAACAGTCCTTGTCGAAGGAGCAAACTTTTTATTTCCTCAGATCATCAGGGCTTAATTCAGGAACAGAGGGTTTCCTTTTTGCATGCCAAGATGGTGTCATTTCCATCTTAGTATACCGTGACCGCATTTTATGTCAAGAAGTTCCCAGCGATATAGTAGGTGCAGAGCGTGCCATGCACACGCTGAGTACTTAGAACACATAGTATCTTGGTGTCCCACTTTCGCGGGAACGGCGTAGTACTTTATTACCATCTTTGTTGCTCTTACGATGTTGGCCGCGACAATCCCTGCCGAACGCTCCGAGGGAGATACAGTCAATTGTCTAAAACGAGAAGTGCCAAATTTTCTGGAACTACGATTTTCGAACAGCAGTCTCCGTTGCACACTCGAGGCCTGACATCGTTCTCCAAGACTTCGAGAAACGAACTATATTCGTGATCGAATTCTCGGCTCTGGCCGACTACAACATCACTACCAAAGAGAAGGAAAAAGAGGAGAGGTATCAAGACCTTACAAGGGAGCTGCAACGACTGCGACTGTACCGAAAATATTCGGGTAAAGTAATTGTCCTTGTGATCGGTGCTCTGGGAGGTGCGAAACTATTACTGGTTCGTATCCTTAACCACGTGCGAATTGACCATCGGCCCACGGTCGGGCCAACCGTCGGACGGTCGGTCCAACTTTGTGCGCCACTGGTCGGGCCAACCAGCTAAATGATAACGGTCAACCGCCTTTGGCTTCTCAAGGTCGGCCCGACATTTGGTCCCATATATGGGCCATCTATTAAGATGATGTCGGCCCAACCTTGGACAACAGTGTGGTATTCAAAAAATAAATAATAATTCATTGCGAGTATTTTGACTATAAATGTTAATGGTCCTGCTTAGAATGAATACATATATTAAATTTGTAAACATTATATTATAAATAAAATTTCTAACGCTACGGGGGTTCGAACCTACGCCTATACCTGAATCTATCGCCTAGCAGTCGGGAGTCTTACCCATTACTCTATACCTAAAGAATTGAAAGTCAATGAAAAAACCATCCTCATAAGCTACAGCTCAAAGCAGTTAAGAAAAACAATTTATTAACTCTTTTTTCTCATTAATTTTTGTATTATTATATGACATCATGTAGATGTCAAATAAATTATCTGTTAACGGAAATATAAATTTAAAAAATTTTAAATAAATAATTTATATCGATTACAATTTTTAGGGTTTCGTAGCCCCGGGCGGAAACCCTTAAATTTTTGTTCAACAAATTTTTTTCAACCATTTTTTTCAAAATTTTTGTTTTAATTTTTTTCAACAAATTTTTGTTTTAATTGTTTTCAACAAATTTTTTTCAAGAATTTTTCTTCAAAACATTTTTTTCCAAAATGTTTGTTCTCAAAAATTTCTTATCAAAAAATTTTTTTAAACCATTTTTTTGAAACATTTTTCCAAACTTTTTTAAAACCCTATTATATCCGACGGCTAGCCCATATTTGGGCCAAGGTTTGACTGACCGTCGGGTGCATCATGAGGACTTATACAATGCAATGTTATGCCGATGGTCGGGCCATCTCTTGCCCAGAGTCGAGCCGACCGTACTTTCACGGTCTTTTTGAAACAATGAACCAGAGTTTATCCGACGGTCTGTTCATACTCGGGCCAAGGTTTGACCGACCGTCGGGTGCCTATCGGTTACCAAAGCAGGGCCGACTTTGGGCCGATGGTCAATCTCTGGCAGCCGACACAATTTCGCGTCATACCCGTATGCCAAAAATATGCCGAGGCACTTGCGAGATGGATGCAGAAAGCTGTCATCCTTGGGCCGCTTCGTGTACTCAAGACACATGGGGGTTTCGCCGACCTGTCGTTGTGATTTCATCGTACCCTGTGACCACCTATCTCACGGTCGTGAGACGTGGTCTTAGGTGTGATTTACCGCGAGTCAGCTTTGAGCAACTGCCATCTAAAAATGACACCGGCTCATAACAAATTAACATTCATTCCAACGGAGTAATTATTTTGTTGAATCAAACATTTAATAATTTGGCATAATTTGTTTCAATTGAATACTTCTTTAGATTAATGAAATGTGTTGTTAAATTCAATATCCATGTTTTTGATTTGAAAAAATATTTCTTTGGCATTTATTGTGAGGGTTAAATTCGGCTTTCCGCCTTAGAATTTCCATGTTGCGACAGCGTCGTGGTCATCGCTGTGGACTTTAAACTCGACGAACCCAAGTTCGATTCCTGCTGGTGGTGGATTTTTTAACGAATTTTTCTGTTTCAGGTTCATCAAGATTTTAAATTATGTGAGTTGTTTAAATTAAGTATGTATAATAATAACAATGTTAATTATAATTTAAGCTGAAAGAATGCATCTGTTCATTGAGGAAAATATGTACTACAGTTGAAGTAAGAACTACTTTATTGCACTCGCGCATGGCTTAGACCAAAGAATTTTTTTTTTTTGAATCAGTGGGATATTTTTTTGCTTGAAATACTCAAAAATTTGATGGAAAGAAATAGTTTTTTGTGCCTATAAAATATTTGCTTGACTTTAAAATATATTTCTTTCAGTCAATTCACATATTCTCATTTCAAAGACATATTCATTCCCATTCGTGGTGCATTCATTTGGAACTCCGATCAATAGGTCGTATTTTTGAATCAAACCATGTTAACTTAATTCTATAACCATTTATCCGGCTGGAAGAAATTCTTTTTTTCATTCAAAGCGCATATATTTATTGGCCTCAAAAAAATATTTCTTTGTAAACAATCAGAAATTTCACTTACTTCAGCCAATTGAAATTCACTTCGTACAAGTAATCTTTTTTTCAGTGTATATATATATAATTTTGAAAAAAGGTTGAACAACCACCGCAGGGTATCACTGAGAGCAACTGCCATCTAAAAAATGACACTGGCTCCCAGTAGAATATATATATCACAGCGTACAAACTTAAAGTCTATTATTCCAAATCAAGAAACATGTTAATTATTTTTATTAATTACTCCTGGCCTCGCCAATCCCTTCCGATTCTCCTATTAGAAAGAAAGTGGAAGAAGGAGAACAGGCCTTCTCTCTCCCTTCTCTCTCCCTCTCCACCAGAAATATTCGTTAATAAGGAATATTTCGAGTGTATCAAACATTGCATCAAATATCTCTTCATAGGATTCTGCGAGGCTGTTCCCCTCGCGGATAGCTATACGCAGAGCAGTGTGCATATTTTTAAATTTTTCCAGTAGGCGACATTGTTAAGGCGCTCACAAGGTAGCAGAGCATAAAATAACATATGGGCATTTAGGCAATTGTACAGAACCTTAAGATTTCAATATAAGAAATTTTTAAGAATAAATTGTAAGTGATACATGTGACACATTTAAATTTATCATTGTGTTACACCAGCGACAATTTTTAAATAATATATATTAATATATAGCACGCAGAAGTTTTTGGTCGACACTTGTGAGTACATTCATGTCATTGAAAATGGAATATTTTTAATTTATTTGATTAATTTAAACTAATTTTGTAAGAAAACTTGCCCGTTACACTGGTAGACAGTTCGTTAAATAAAATACACATCGTACAATACAATGCCCTCTGAGGTAGAGATTTATTTTCATTTTAAAATTATATTCCTAACTTCCTTATAAAAGAATATTCTGACTTTAAGAGTTACCAACTGTTTTCCCCGATGTAAGTGGGAGATACTCTTAAAATCTAAGAATATTCTTTAAGTGGGAAGAATAGGAATATTGTCCCCTTAATTTTAGAATATATTTTTGTCGGTGAAGCTTTACGCGCCACTGCGGACTCCAAGATTCTCCTGGATTCGGCGTTCTTCTTCGCATCACTTCGGACCTCGGATGACGATTCGAGTCCGATCGCTTCAGGAAATTACACGAGCTTCTCGGAACCAAGCACCTGAGAACAACGCTCTACCATCGACAAGCCAACTGTCTCGGGGAAAAACTACATCGATATCATAGCAAAGCTTCAGTCTATGCCCCATGGTGAGCCCATTTAACTCCTTGGTGAATTCGTAGCAAATTCGTAACGAGAAGGCGCGAGCATCTTTCTCAGCTCCCTACGAAGGCAGGGAGCTAGTTACTAGTTGCACGTTCGTCTTTGCTCGTCCGGCAGCACGCACACTCAAGTGTTGTACTCGATCTGTAAATAAATTGTGGCATGCAATAAGAAGGTGTCAGCAATTAATTAACGCCTTCATATATAGGTATATGGAATTTTGGTTGATAAATCACCGCAGGATTTCACCAGGGGCCTTTCTACGGAATGACACCCACTCCCGGGAAAACGACGGTAAAACTAAAGCTACAACCACGCCTCATGAGCGTGATAAAGGTCGCTGTACACTGTTAGAAAAATCTCTACTAAATTTAGTATACATGTAATGGAAGCAAAAATGCACAACATGAAATTAAATTTAGTATACCGGCGTACAGTAAATTTAGTATATTTATACTGAATTTAGTACACGCGTATACTAAAGATATACGTGTATACTAAATTTAGTATGAATATACTAAATTTACTGTACGCTGGTATACTAAATTTAATTTCATGTTATGCATTTTTGCTTCCATTACATGTATACTGAATTTAAAAGAGATTTTTCTAACAGTGTAGCATCAGATCATCCGCAAGTGACTCAGCGTATTTCTGGCATGCGGGCATGTTCTTAAGGTTTCGAACTAGTGAAGGCTTTGCACCGCTGTTCTAGTTCAGAACGATTATTTTGACAGAATATACTGGAAAACAGCCTTCGAAATTCCCTTCTGAGATCTCTGTATCTCTCTTCGTTTTCTTTTTCCTTGACGATGACGTTGCTGTCGGCCAGAGCCGAGAATTCTACAACGAACGTGGTTCATTTTTCTAAGTCAAGAAAAATGATGTGAGGCCTCGAGTGCGCGTTAGGAAGAATTGTCCAGAATAATAAGTTCCAGTATATTCGGCACTTATTCTCGATAATTGATTCTATCTACCTAGTTCTAGTAGTATTCGGCAAAGCCGTATCGCTACCAATACCATAAGAGCAATAAATGTATAGTAACAAAGTACTTTGAGTGTTACATTGTGTCTGCCGATGTAAATGGTTCCCGCGTTAGTAGGACAACCAGATAAGACAGCATGTGTTCCAGGTGCTCAAGGTGTAAATGAAACGCGTTGCAGCTATCGTTGGGAACACCTTGACCTCAAATGCGGTTACGGTCTACTAAGGTATATGTATGGAACGAAGTACATCCAAAAGCACAATGCGGTTGTAAGAGTACTCAATCTTTTGTCATTTTACGGCTTTGGCGCCGTGATACCGCTCCGCAAAATTCTTTAGTCTGTCGCGCACTCGAGAGCTGACATATGAGTAGTTGCGACGGTTGCACTAAGAGTATAATATTCTGCCGTACAGGTTAAGAACCTCCTTGGGGCCATCCATATACCAGGCGTACAATTTTTAGGGAAAAAGTCCACGAGGGCTTTTGAATACCAAGAATATCCATATTTTCATAAAATTTGAATTAGGTCCACGTGTAAAGAGGAAACAGTGGGAGGGGGCACCAAACGTACACGTTTGTCTACAATGGAGGGGGGTGGGGTTAAAAAGGGGTAAAAAATTATCCACGTGGTATATGGACAGCTCTTTAACACAATTTAGTACTTGTGACAAAAGGGCGCGTATAAGAAAGATATATACGTCCATTTCCTCTGCAGCTTCGTCGCATGTTTATGGGCAACGAGACTCCCATGATACAGATTAATAAAAGGCACATTCCTCTCGAGAAGGAAGTATGTCGGACAGGTATTTAATTTCTTATGACGCAAAAAGGCCTATTTACCAGAATTTGATGAGATACGCCCTTTTGAGATTATAGGCACTTTTTACGCTGTGTCAAAGCTACGCCGCTTCAATTGTTAATGACTTACGCTCCTTTGCGTTTAATTATTATAAACAATTTCAATGTTTTTTAGCACCATTATGTGGAGCTTTTTCAGACAGGTCCAACTTTAGGGCAGTATTCTGCGAAGATGGTCATCCTGATCATCAATGCTCTTGGGGATGACAAGCCTTCACTGGTTCGCAGCATGAAAAGCATCCCCGTGTGTCGGGTCGTATTGAGTCCATCACACGTTGTAAAGTGTAACCATTACCCACCTATTCCACGACTCGGCCATTAGACGTGGTCACAGCTTTTCAGCTTTGCAGCATAGATTTCTGCAATGGCAACCTTTTCCGACAAGATCCCGTGGTTGCCGGTAAGATGAAATTTCAATATATATATATATATATATATATATATATATAACATACAGTACTGTACAGTATAGTTCAGTATAGTAGATTGCAGTGTTGCAGATTATACTGAAGCGCAATACTGTGTACTGTGTACTGGAACACAATTGAGAATCAAGTTCCATATTCCGAGTGTAATAAGTTACCCTATATAAAATACCTCATTGAATCAGATAGAAATATGGGTGTTGGAACAAAAACCTAGTTGATCCTCGTTGAACCAGGTAGAAATTCAATCTGTTTCAACGAGGTTCCACAAGGTTTTTGTTCTCACATACATATTTCTATCTGGTTCAATGATGAGGTCTTTTGTATTTAGGGTACTGGTTTTCTTGTTTCATACGAAAGTTTTAGTTCAAAATTAGTTTAAAGTGTTCTTTATTGTTCGTAGATTGTTATTACATATGTGTGGTATACATTTTTGGTTCCTATCTGAAACGAATTTACCCAAAAATAGTTTTTGAGTTCTTAATGTAGTTGTGGTAAATTTTTTTTTGCAAGTTTTGGATCTTATTAATTAGGAAAAAATTCGGAAAACCCTATTTAATTTTATGACATAGAATATATTACAACTTAACCTAGCTTTATCTAATCTATATACAATATTTACAGTTACTTTAGCTATTACAGGCTGCGAAAATTGAAGTTTTGTGGAAATAGGCATGCAACTCAGTGATCCTTGTCCCTCTTTTTGCGCTAATGAACATTCTCAGGCACTTATTCTGTATCTTTTGAAGTTTTTCTACATTACCTTTAAACGTGTTTCCCCATATAGGTGCCGCGTATAGCATTATTGGCCTGATAACCATTTTATAGACTGTAATTTTATTTTGTGTGCTCATTTTACTTTTACTGTATAATAGAGAGTAGAGAGAGCCTATCACAGCAGCAGCCTTACTACGCGCTTTTTTGGTATGTATGGTATAACTAAGTTTAGAATCTAGTATTACTCCTAAGTATTTGGCATGTTTTCCCGGCTTGATAGTTTCATTTTATATTTTTAACTCTGGAATATTTGTATCACCATCATAATGGGAAAATATCACAAGCTCAGTCTTGTCCGTATTTATCTTAAGCTTCCATCTAACAAAGTATTTTTCTAACTCGCATACATACTTTTGCAATTTGGTTATCGCAATTCTTTTACGTCGAGACACTGTATAGATTGCTGTGTCGTCAGCAAATAAGGTTATTTTTACATCGCTAGACTTTGGCATATCAGTTATATAATATAGAAATAATATTGGTCCAAGGACGGAACCTTGCGGAACGCCTGCTTTGATAAATTTTTCAGTCGATACGCCCTTTAACTTCTACTACAAAGGTTCTATCACAGAGGTAATTATCCATAATTTTAATTAGTTATTGCGGTATATTATAGTTTTTTAATTTTGCTATGAGTCTCTTATGCCATACGGTATCGAAAGCTTTCTCCATATCTAGGAAGAGAGCAGCTGTACTGTGCTTAATATTAAAATTTGAGGTAATATAGTCAGTGGGTCGAGCTAGCTGTTGTACTGTCCAGTGTCCCGATTTAAATCCAAACTGTTCTGGAATTAATTGCTTATTGATTTGCTCAAGAATATGGAGTCTATTTAATATGACAGATTCAAATATTTTGCTAATGGTAGGTAGTAGACTGATAGGCCTACAGCTTTGGGCAGAGGTTTTGTCCTTTCCAGGTTTATATATAGGAAGTATTTTTGCCTTTATCCATTCTGTAGGAAAGTAGCCTTGCTTTAAACATGCATTGTATATATGGGTTATTTGTACTATCGCTTTTTAGGTAGATACTTTAATATGATGTTTTGTATTCCATCTAGTCCAGGGGCTTTCTTTGTTTTTGTTTTGGATATAGCTTTTTAAATTTCTTTGGGAGTAGCTAATTTAATTTCATCTAGGTTCATGTCAGAGTGAGTAATTTCTATATATTGCGAATTTATTAGATTATTATTTTCAGGATCTCCCATATTACCAGCTAGTTTGTGGACATTTTCAAAATTATCGGCAATTTCTTCTGCTTTGTCTTTATCAGAAAATAGGACGTGGTCTGGACCTTTAAGAGGGGGTATATGTCTTTTATTTAGCCCTTTTAAAGATTTAGCCATTTTCCACAAGGAATTCTCCCTAGTGTTAAGGAATGCAAGTTTATCTCCCCAGTTGTTATTTTTATGTTCAGCAATCGAAGTTTTGGTTTTGCGGTTTGCCATATTTACGACGGCTTTTAGGTAAATATTCCTAGTTTTCTGTAAAATTTTTCTTGAGGAGTTTCTGTGTTTAATTTGCTGGGTTATATTTTCCGGTAGTTTATTTTTATGTTCAAAGGTTTCTTGGAAAGGGATAGAATCTTTAATATTATTCCTAATTATATTCATTAAGTCATTGACGCTTTTATCTACCGAATCAATGCTATCAAGTGCCGAGTTTATTATTATTCTAGTGTTAATGAGTTCTTTAAATTTTTTCAAGTCAGCTTTTCTATAGTTTAAAAGTTTAGGAGAACACAGCAATTCTATGTTAATTTGATCATCACTAAGCAAGATTAAGACCGGTTTATGATCAGAGCAAAGTTCGTCAAGAACATCAATTGATTGCATATTTACAATGTTTTTGTTGATAGCTAGGTCTACAATGCTAGGTCGAGCTTTTGGATTATAAGGATATAGAGTAAAATTGTCTGGAAATTCTAGGGCAAGGGAATTTCGATTTATATAATCATATATTATGTTTCCATTTTTATTATTATTGTAGCAGTTCCAGCTGACATGCTTGGCATTAAAATCTCCAGCTATTATTACTTTGCTACTCAGGTGAGAATGGAGTTTAATTCAGTTGTACTAATGAGATTTTTTTGGCGGGGAATATATAGATACTAATATTATTTGACTTTCTAGCTTAATTGCATGCGCTTTAAACGATTTGCTATTATCTAGCTTCATTTCAATGCAAGATATATGATTTTTAACATACAAGGCTACTCCTCCTGCAGCTTTTTTGCTTGGCCTATCTTTCCTAAAGCATTTATATCCAGGTAACCGTGTTTTAGATTTATTATTGAACCATGTTTCCCCAACCATGAATATATCTACATCATAGCTGTCAAGAAACGTGGGTATTTCAAGTTTTTTGTTTTCTAAACCACTGGCGTTCCAGTGTACTAGTTTAAGGTTTTTGCATTTAACGGGACTATCCATCGAGTTCAACTGATAGCTGGCTAATTGCTTGTAATATTTGGAAATTATTTTGGCATGAATACAATTTTTCTTTGAGTTTAATTGCTAATTTGAAGAGTTTACCTATGTTACATAGTTGATTAATTTCCTGGAAGACGCCTAGTAGATCCTGCATGTCTGGTGTTTCCTTGTCTTTGGGTTCAGTTGTTCTTTGATTATGCTGTCTGAACGGAGTCTTGCCAGTTGTCCATGCTGATGATGTGTTGCCTTTTCAAGTTGTTGCAGGGAAAGTTGGTCTCGGTAGGTTGCACTGCCCTCTGCTTCGTGGTAAAGGTGGAAAATTCAGTGATTCATTTCCATTGTTGTAGACTGGAGGCGGACGATGATTTTGTAGTTGTGGGCTTCTTTTTATCCTTAGTAATTCCACTTTTTCGAGATGCTTTTTATATGTTTCACATCCGCTGTAGTTGCAGGGTGCTCACCTTTGCAATTCATACATTGTGGTTTTTGCTCACTAGGTTTCGGGCAGTCTGTCGTGAGGTGGTTTACTAGGCACTTGACGCATCGAGGTTTTTGATGGCAATTTTCAGTTCCATGTCCAAAAATCTGGCATCTTCGACACTGCGTGATAAGTCTTGTATCACGGTACTTTTCCCATCGAATTCTCATGTAACATACTGCCCTAATTTTGAAGGCATCCTGAAGCTTAGCATTCTTATGCAGGATTACCATGTTGACGGGCTAGTCAAAAGCCGCATCGTGTTCTGCGTCCTTTGATGTTGAAGCCTTGGTTTTCAGTCTGAGTATTTTCGTTGTTTGTAGTCCTTGCCTTTCCAGATCGGTTTGTATATCACTCTCTGCCAGGTATCCCAGTCCATGAATAACGAGCTTCTGTAGTTTGCCTTGTTTCATGGAATATGTGTATAATAAGGCACACTTCTCTCGGCAAACAGTTTTTTAATTTTCTCATGGTCCTCTTGCTTGTCAGCGTAGATAGTTATTCTAGTAGATTTGTAGTTCTTCTTTATTTCTGGATCTCCCTCCGTCACTTCATGAAACAAGTTGATGAGCAATGCGTAATCGTTGACATAGCTTTCTATTATAATTGGGGGCGTTTTTTGCCTTGTGCCCTGTTCGTTGTTCTCGTTCTGGGGTGGTGGTGTATCTTGGTTTTCCTTCAAGTCAGTTTCAATTTCCTTGTTTTCCTCTTCCATCCGTGTCACTTCGCCTAAGGCTTCAAACCTGTTGCTGAGTTTGATTGGTGCTCCTTTGATGTTTGCCGTCCTGTCATAGGGCTTGAATTTTTCAGTGATGGTGTCATCCCAGGCTCTCACCTTGAGTTTATTTTTGACCGCCATTTTGCGATTTATTTACTCCTGCCGATAGACGCGAGCCAAACACCTTCGCCTATCGACAATATTATAGACAGGCGTGCGCCAAACGCCTCCGCCTGTCTTAATGATTTCTTTAGTTTTTTTTAAGAAGAAAATTAGAAACACAATATCGTTAAGTCAATCTGTGCAAAAATTCTATTCTTGAACAGAAAGACTCCGAAACATTATGCAACCAAAAATCAGTTATTTTGAAAAAACATATTCGAAAAGCTCAATATATGAAAAAGAATTGCATAGAAAGGCCTCAAAATATGTTTCCAAACAACGTTTTAATCGGCTCATTAGAGACAAGTATATAACTAGAGGAAAAAAGAGGGAGAGAATTAGGAAAGAGACAACCAAGCCATCCTCACTCTCATTACCTTTCTCTTACTCCGTCTTTTTTATACTACTTTTGGGAACCAACATGTTTCGAGACCTTTTAGATCTCCTCATCAGGGTGTAATTTTATAGGATACTACGAGAACATTTATCTATTTTATGCTTAATATTAGCAATGTATGTTCATATGAGACTGAAATTTCTTTACATTATTTTAATTTTTTCCTCTCGGACGAATTTTAAACTTTAAATTTTTGGTATACGTGTCAATCCGTAATATTTCGGAAATCTTTTATGCTAATTAATATTTGTCTTAATTGAGAATGAACAGAAACTTATAATTTTAAAAGGTTTCCTATAAAAATTTGATAAAACTATCAAAAGCTTTGTTATATTTTGAAAGGTCTTTTTTTAAATTGATTGCATTCAGTTTTATACAAATATAAAAACAATAAAAGAGAGCAAAGACTTATCCTTCTGCTGTTATGTCCTACATTCCATTTTTAATCCTTCAGAGTGCTCATAAGGAACCCTTAGGCACAACACCAATTTTTTAATCACAATCACAATACGAATGTTTATGGATGATAACAACAATTTTTGTTTCCAATATATTTTTATTAAAATTGAAAAATAAAAAATATTTTTACTTTTAAAGTACTTCAAAAATTTCGAGATTCAAATTCATCAAATGAAAAGAATTTTGTTGAAATTTCAGGAAATTTAATTCAAAATTTTATTTTTTTATTTATTGCTATTTCAAAATTCCAATTTAGCTTCACTTTATAATGTAACAGTATTTATTAGTAATATTTTATTTTGCACATACTTCTTAAAAAAAGGGTTATTATGAAAATTTAAACTTTCATCTAGAGCGACTGAACCGTACCGGGTCACCCTGAATACTGAAATCATTTTACAAAGGAAAAAACAGAAGAACGAAAACTCCCTTTGAAATTGACAGATTTTGGTTTGTGCCCATTTTCTTAAGAACTCAAGTACAGTGTGGTCCAACCTCTTACACCCCTTCTTAGACCAGAGACAGTCTAACGTCGTAAAAAACACATGTTGGAGAAATTCCTCTGAAACTGGTCCTTGAAATATTTTCCCCATTTTTGAAAACGCAATTATCATAGTGACATAATACTCAATAAATCAATATATTTAATTGTTTTCATCTCTAGGTTTCGTTTGCATTTTTTGTAATTTTAGAGATTCTCTCTGAATATTTTGAATTTTTAAATTAAAGATTAAAGATATCTGAAATATCAAGGACAATTCATACAACACCAAAAATTTTGTTCTATTCAATAATATATAATTTAAACAATAAGATAAAGTTTGTGATTAATTATAATCTTATTCATAATCATTAATTAAAAATTAAAATTATAATGAAAAACTTACAATATAAAGTGAAAGTTAGTGAATAAAATTCTACTCTATAAAAACCGTAAAATTTGGAAAAATTTGCTTTTTTAATTGTAAAAAGCATAATATCTATGCATTTTAGTATAACACAGTATACATATTCAAAGAAACTTATTAAAGTATTCTATTGAATCTTCCTTAGGCAACCATTATTGCAGGTGTTAAGGGTGTCATGCTTTCATTAATTGAAAGTCTTGATTTAAATGAAGAAGTAATATCTGAACATCCTCCTGGCAACCTTACTTTTGATAAGTACCAGGATATCATAATATCACTTTGTTGTTTTTAAGTGTTTTTTATTCTTAAGGAGTTAAATTTCTTTTAAAATTTTGTAAGTGCAAAAAATTACACCACAAAAAATAGTTAAGTACAAAAAAATAAATATCTCCTTAAAAATTAAAATTTATTATATAATAATTGGACTCAGAAAGGAAAACGGTGATAGGAAAAACGATCACTGTGCCTGGATCATAAATTTGAAGGTTGACCCAGAAACCTATTCCCTGAGATTAAAACGTTGTTTGGAAACATATTTTGAGGCCTTTCTATGCAATTCTTTTTCATATATTGAGCTTTTCGAATATGTTTTTTCAAAATAACTGATTTTTGGTTGCATAATGTTTCTGAGTCTTTCTGTTCAAGAATAGAATTTTTGCACAGATTGACTTGACGATATTGTGTTTCTAATTTTCTTCTTAAAAAAATTTAACAAACAGAGACATTAAGCCATAGACCCTGATATTTATTCTTTTGGTTTCGGAATTTAATGCCGATCTCAGGGAATAGGTTTCTGGGTCAACCTTCAGATTTCTTTAGAACTTTTCAGATTTGTGTAAATGGAAACTTCGTCACTACGAGGACGCCTAGGCTACAGACTCTGCCGTCATGCGTTCGCATCCTCGTACTTTTTAACAGCCTTCGATAGCTCAGTTGGTAGAACGGTGGAGATGCCATTGAATGCACTTTATTGTATAAAACTCGTCTCATTTCAATCATTTTAAATGCGCGAAAATGTCAAGGTATTAAACTGAGGTTATGTTAATGCTGCTGAGGAAATCTGCACAGTTGAATAGTCATAATGCCATTTATTGCTGTTCGGCAAACTTCTATAAAAGTATACGCAAAACAGCCTCACTTATTTTTTTAGTCTTTTTATAGGAATAAAGTTTGGATCAATTGAAACAGTACATCATCTAAAGCATTTCAGTTCTCTATCATTATTCAATTTATAATGTTAGTAAATTAAGCAAGGCAAAAAGAGACTATTTGTGAAACCTTGTTAGAGCGACCAAGAAAGGATCCCGAATTAAAAAAAATATCCAGTTTGTACTGTGTAGAAGAAAGCGACGCCTCCTGTTGAATACGCTAAGGTTCTTCAATTGTTTTGAAGAAAGTTTGCTGACAAAAATGTTTACAAGAGTGGATCTGTATTGTTCTGCTGGGACTTTTTTCTGTGTGGTATAAGTCTTGCGTTTTAAATTTCTTTTAATTAATACCGCTAGTGTGAAAAAACTGCTTTCTTTGCAAATGTTTGATTGACTTCCATGAAACTTACATCACAAGAAAAGGAATTAGTGGCTAGTAAAATAAAAATCCAATTCGAAAACATTCTTCATTTGTAAGACTTCTTCAATACATAAAGTGCATGCTATTTAAATAATGTCATCCTTAAATTAAGTAAATAAAACGAAAGAATGGGGTTAACAAAGAATTGATTGCCATTTGTATTAAAACAAGTGAATGGTGATTGATCAGTGTCGTCACTTTCAACCAATTAGCTAGCTAGCATAATTTCAAAAAGAAACTAGAGATAAAACCTACGGTTAAAGCATCTAGTATTCAAAAGAGATTGTGGCAAACTGATACTATGGAATAATGACCACGCACTTATTTCTACGCGTTCGTAAGCATTCCGCCGTTGATTTCAAAAACGGAATTAAAACATCATGAAAAGTTTCAATGACCTATTCCTTACAGAGAATATAGTATGATACCACTGCCAAGTACTATGGATGTGTTCACTATGGGTATAATTAAATGTGCTTATTTCATGAGCACTTCGCTTCCTCTTAGGTATCGAATAAATTTGCTTGCCTCATAGAGGGAGGTTTTTCTCTAACAAAAGAAACAAATTGAGACTTTCAATATTAAATTTTTCTTGGTTTTTTGCGACCCTCAGTACTAATAATTCTGAATCGCAAAGAGAGTAGTCCTCAGTGAGATGAAGAACCCAAAAAAATCGATGTTAAAAAAATTCAAACAAACTAAAAGAAAATTTTTTAAAAGTAGTGTCATACAAAGTCAAACCAAATTCGAAACAAAAAAGTGCAAAGAAATATCAAAAACAACTTCACGAAAGTTTTGAAGTTAAAAAGAGAAGAAAAACTGCTTTTTCTCAAGAATAAATCACTGAAGAGGGCCCATATATGGAGCCAAAACTTCTGATGAAAATTTAAATCTTCTTCATCATTTACGGGCCCCAAAGCCACAAAATGGAAAACTAATACTTTCAATATTTTTCAAGCTTATGTTTCTGTCTTACTGAAAGTCTTATTTTCAGGAAATCAGATAGCACATCAAAATGTAAATCGTTGCGTTCTGTTACAATGAACAACTTTTTAACTTGCAGTAGCATTTTTTACATAAAACCAATACCTTTTCATTGAGATGAGAATGTAAAAAAATCCTTCAATAAACAAGGTCAATAATTTCGTTAACCAATTTTAAAACGATATTGGTAGGTTATGGTAGGTCATGAAATGGACAAGCGATGCGTCTCGAAGACGCGAATGAATATATGGTATACATTACTGTTGTATTCCCAATATTAAAAAAGTTTTCCTCATATCAACAAGATAAACAATATAGTTTTTATAATTATAAATCGGTATTGCCAGATCGTAAGAGGTCATGGAAGGTTCGTCAATAGGTCATTCGACGTGTCTCGAAGACGCGAACAAACATATCAGATAAAGCAAGGCCGTAGCCAGGAGGGGGATGATGCGTGTTTGACCCCCCCCAGAAATTTTTGAAACATGTACATAATATACATATGCTCTCCTGTATGCCGCTGCATAACCCCCCTCCCGAATTTTTTTCTGCTGCATACCCCCCCTGAATTTTTTTCCTGCTGTATATCCCCGCCCCCGACAAATTTTTCTGGCTACGACCTTGAGATACAGTACTGTATAGTATTCCTAATATGAATAAATTTTTTCCCATATAAACAGAATATACCAATTTTTTTGAAATTTCATAAATCGGTGTTGATGGGACATAAAAGGTTCAACAATAGGTCGATCGATGCGTTTCGAAGACGCAGACGAATACAACGAGATATCTTATATCAACATTTCTTGATCCTAGCTCTTTTAATTTTCGAGATGTGTTGAACAGAAAAAAGTTACGCACACACGGACTTTTAAAAAAATTGTATTTTCGAGATCCTGAGGTGGAATTATATCGAAATATTTCAGAAAAGTAGATTTGAAAATTTAATTTATTACAAACCTCCCTAGTAAGCAATACAATATCGTGTAATAATAAACAGTATTGTAAGCAGGTGGCGCTAATGAATATAGTATATACCGTATCACTAGAAAACAGTATGCGATGATACTGAACAGTATTTAATTCAACCTAATGCATATTTTATATTATACACGACTATAAATTAATATTTAGTATTAGCTCAGAAAGTATTTGTATTATAATTACTTTTTCTTTGAATTTGCACAACACTGACTCTATTATTCCATAACTAAACTATTACAGCAATTTTTTAAATCCAATCCCAAAAATTAATAACAATAATATTAATTGAGTAATTTATGATCACTTTTCAGATATCAGATCATCTCTAAGATTTATTAAATCTTTCAAGAGCTTTATCTTATCTGTGAGTATTTCGTTTGCAAAATTGTTAACCTGAATGCCCTTAAGAAATATATATCGTCATAAAAAAATTGTAAACCTAAAATTTCAAAGATGCATTTTTCACTTTACAGATTATTCTTTTTTATGATCTTGCGTCCAGACCACAATTGCAGGAGCATTCGAGAACATTTAATGGCCTTTCGCAAAAGATAAGTTGCGTCGCCACAAACGAGTTACGCCAATATTTGATAATCTTCCATCATTACTTGAATTGATGACAATGCGGTCGTTTGTGTTAATCATACGTATTCCAGTTGCTTCTTATTCGTATTGATAGAACGTTTATAGAACGCTTCCCCAGAACTCTCAACATTAATCATACTTCTTGCAAATATATTCTTATTTCTATTGTTCTATTTACATATTTAAATAATTAATTATCTTGAATTAAGAGTTTCCATATTTAGATATTGTTAATTGCAATAATTAGGTGGTGAAATTCGGTCGAATTGAAGGTCATTATCATTATTGTGCGATTCAAATTGTAGTCCAATTACTATATAATAATACCTATATTCAATATTGACTATAGAGGGCCATTTAAATCTCAGAAAAATATTTCTGTTGTCATTTCCCGGTTTTCAGCAATACATACTTATATTTAATTTCTCATGTTTCTTCTTACTTTATGCTAAAACCACATGAATTTGATAATAAGAAATATGATGACGACTTTTTATGCTAACTTGATCGATTCCGCTTCCTAATTTAAATTACGAAACCGGCTAATTGATGGCTTTTGTGAGGCACGTGTTACTTTGTAGGTTGTTAAAAAAGAGGGGATCTTTAAGTCATTCAGTCATCACTGTGGCGTGAAAATTGCACACTATGCACTTTTATTCACACGTGTCCTGGAATTCTTTTTCCTTCTTTTTATTTTTTCTGTTTATTTGATATTTCCGAGGCACGAGCCAACTCTACAGGTTCACGGGCTTGAAAGATCTCAAGTGGCGCTATAAGAAAAATCGAAATTATTGTACTCCAAGCAGTCTGACTCGAGATTGATATACACACTGTTAAAAATGTTTGGAATTCTCCAACACTTCTACAATACAAGCGTAAGGCAAAATTGCAAACACGGTATTGGAATGCCGAAATTGCAATACATGTATTGTAAGCGTCGTAAATCGTGAAGTCACCGTCGAGAATTCCAATACATGTATTGTAGCGTTTATATCGCTGCATGATCCGTTGCATTTGAAAACTACAACATGTATTGTAGCGTTACCCTACACATTTCGCAAATAAACTTCCAATACATTTAGTGGAAGTTTTATGCGGAAATTTTTAACAGTGAAGTATATACACTGCACAAAATTTAGGGAATTTTCCTTAACCTTCGGCATGCAATATTCCCAATTTTTGTTAGGGAAAACACTTTTTCCGAAAAAATAGGTAAATTTCCCTAATTTTCGGAAAAACTTCTGAATGAGTCGGAACGATTCGCGAAAAAATCGAGGGTAATATAGAAATGTTAGGGAATTAACAAAACCATATGAAAATTGGAAATTTATCTTATCTTTTCGGAAAATTTTCTCATACTTTCATAGGTTCATAGGGAATATTTTTTAATATTTCAACGATTCAAACGAAAATTTCCATTTTTAGTATTAAAAGGACTATCGTAAATGTAAGTAGTTTTCCTCGACATCCTTATGAATTTAAAAAGTTTTAGGAAATGTTTTATAGAAGTTAGAAGTTAGATAATGTTACTACCTTTTTGATAAGTTATACTATAATTAAAAAAATTATTCTTCATAGAAAGTTATGAATGTTTTTCTTATATTTATTTATTTCTTGTATTTAGATTTATTTTTACATTAATTGAAAGTAAAATTATTTTTGACAACTTTATGTGATCCGAAAGAGCATCTTACAGTTTCTTTTTTATAAACAACATTCATTGTTACATTAATTGAAAGTAAAATTATATTTGACACTTATACACGCTCCAAAAGAGCATCTAGATCTTACAGGTTATTTATAATAAACAACATTGGAAGGGTGGTAGTACAGAATTAGATAACAAACAAAATTAGAATTTTTGAGGAGAGCGAAAAAACATTCTGTAAAATCGAAATCACCACTTAAAGATCATACAAAAACCACTTTCCGAGATGAGGTGTTGCTGATTCTAGCTCGCACAAATTTGATTAGAAAAAGTTAAATTAAATAAATTAAGTAAATGTCGGAACTTGACCAGAATGTTACGTACAGTTTTTTAGGAAAAAATCCCTAACTTTATTTAAATTTTCGAACTTTTACGGAATTTTCCCTACAGTTTGTTAGGAAAAATTCCTTAACGTTAAAGTAAATTCCCAAATTTTTTCCTACGAAACTTTAGTGAAAATTTCCAAAATATTAATATTATTAGCTTCCCGAACATTTTTCGCGAAAATCCTCGAAAATGTCCTTACAGTGTAGGTTTAGCGCACCGCCAAAACCTTTTTCGCAGAGCACAGAGTCTCTCCAGCTGGCCACAGTCCCAGTACTACTATAGACTACATAGAGACTACAGAATGCAGGACTATTAAAAATCTCAATTAGTCTCAATCGAGCCTCATTAAACCCAAGAAGAACTTTTCTGTCAGCTCTCAGAATCGAATCAGTTACTGATAGGATGAGGATGAGGTCGAAACAACTTGCACTATTTAAGTCTGAAAGCCAAATAAAAGTTTCCGAACTTGATTTTGGAGAATTCGATAGTTTTTGAGCATAGTAAAATTAGTCAAATGTACTGAAAAGTGCAACACTGTAATATATTATTCTGAACTAAACTGCGAACTATATTATACTACAGTCTACAGCGTACTATATACTATACTATACTAGATAGGGTTAAAAGATGGGTCTCGTGAAAAATCAGCACATGTCCCTCTGCACCCCCTCACCCAACCCGAAGACACGCACACACACAGCAAGTAGGTAACCAAACCTCACCTAGCCAAACGCCATTAAAAAAAAATTAATCCAATTCGACGAATCAGGCAAATATAAACATTGATCATGTCAAACAGGAAAATCGACGAAATAGTGCTCTGCAGATTTTTCTGCAGAAATTTCGCCGTGGCCCCGACCGGGCCCAGACTGGTTCATATCGGGCTCTGACCTGGAAATCGAGTCAGGGCCAGACTCATCATGAAACACCTGGCCACAGTGGAGCGATATCTAGGAGCCCGATCAAATGCCCGATCTGCGCACGGTCTGGCCCCTATTAATTACCCGAGTCTAGCCACATTGATTAATTTTTAATTATGAATTAAAATGCTTCAAAATAATTATTACCGCAATATTAAATAAAAAGCCAAATTAATAAAATAGAACTTTATTTTGAATACAAATAAAAAAAAGTAAAATAATATAAAATGTTTACTTGAACCTCTGCTTTCGATTACCGTCCAAGTTTTTCGCATTCCAAGAAACGGAGCTCATGTGGGACAGTACTTCCTCTTCTGTTGCTTCGAATTTTTCTCGAACAGTATCTAGAAAGAAATATTTTAAAAGTTAACTAGGGTAAAAAATTAGTATATAAGTATGCAATATAATTCAAATTGTACAACTGAAATTTTTCACCCAGTACACATCTACAAAATTGAAAATCCTTGAAGACCTCCATTCATAGCATCTTTTTTACTACGGTGAACTTCATGACCATTTCTCTACTTAAATATTTTTGTATTAACAGTTTCAGAGACTTGCGAAGTCCAGTATCTTTATTGAACGACGAGTTCAGAGAAGCCTTCTGCATAAAACGTAGAATTCGAAATATAACCTCAAAATTTCAACTTTTCATTTTACAAAAATAGCGCTTAAGAGCGAAAAAATATCAAATTATAATATTTGTTGGCTAAAATGAGGAACTCAAATGTTTAGGTTAATTAGAACTTGGATCCAATAAAATACAAGACAAGACAATTAAATACACCATAAAATTAGTATTCAATACTTACTTTCGGTGCTTTCGTTGCTTTCGTTTTCATCACGTAACTACGGAACGTTGCTGATTGCACGATGTTTGCGAACTTGCGGTGTCCCTGGCGGACCGAACGAACGGAGCGGATATATGCTACAGCGTATCCTCACAGTATCCACATCGTATCCTCTCCGTATCATGCAAGAAAAACTCATTAAAAAAGGAAGATGAACATTTCACTTGTTGAAATTCGGATTCTACGTGAAATTTTGCGTTAAAAGGTCACGGAGTAATCGCAATAGTTTTTCTTGCAACATTAAAAACTTTAAAAAATATAATACTCATCGATAACGTGGTCTGAATGCGATTTCAAACGCATCGTCGACGGATAACGCTTATTAACTGCTACTGAACAACGATGCGTTTGAAGTCGCCTTCAGCGCACGTCATCGATAAGTATTATACTTTTTAAAAGTTTTTAATGTTGCTAGAAAAACTATTGCGAATACTATGTGACCTTTTAACTCAAAATTTCACGTAGAATTCGAATTTCAACACTTGAAGTGTTAATCTTTCTTTTTTAATGAGTTTTTCTTGCATGATACGGAGAGGATACGATTTGGATACTATAAGGATACGCTGTAGCGTATCCGTTCTGTTCGTTCGGTCCGCCAGGGGTGCTTCTTAATTTCGGCATTTATTATTAATATGCTAACAATAAATGATACGCTTGAAAACTCCTAGCACATTTGCAAAACAACACCTCGAAGGAAAACAAAAATTCAGGTTATGTTCGAGGTTATGTTACATCTAGCGCATATAACTTGAGATGGCGCTGCAAAGAGGCTAGATGACGTCACAGTACATAGCCCGGTCTGGTACGAGTCAGGGCCACAGAATTCTTCCTATCGGGACCAAATAGTATACATCGGATCAGGCCCTAGTCGGTAATCGGTAATATATATGGAGATTTCTGCACGGGGCCGTCCTGATGAAGAAACTATACAACTGCATTTGAGAAGAACCGAGATATTCAATAAAACGCGTTTGCATCTGTACCTTTTAACGTATGAGAGTTTTTGAAAAAAAATACTGTTCTGGGGTAAATCGGACATGATCTATTCATTAAAACAAAACAAAATGGCGAATTCCAATTATTTATATGCAAAACTGTAGATATGCTAGATATTAATGCACAAAATCGCCGAGAATCCTTACTAATAAATACATCAGCGCAGATCTGCTGCCGAATACAGGAATCAGCCTTCAAGAACCCCCGAGTTTCCTGTTGGAGAAACTTAACTACAAATTTTCCAAAAATTGATAAAGGAGTAAAATTATGATGTAATTAATAATTAATTATTGAATTACAATTAATTGTCAAGTTTTGTTAATACAAAATGTATCAATAATACAAAAGTAATTAATTTGATATTTTGATCATTAAAATCATTGTGTGAGCACAAAATAAAACAAAAGAGTGTACAGACTTTGGTCAACTTATTAATTGTTTATCAAAACCATTTAATTTCGCTTAACAGTGTCATTAACACACCTTATGACTGACAAGCATAACAAAAAATTCTAACAATAAATAATATCCATTAAAGGAAAAGATTTTTCATACATATGTGAATTTTACAGATTCTACTATAAATTTAACTCGACATTTTTTTATATATTCTATAAATGTTAAAATGGTTTTGAATTTAATTTTTTATTTTACTAATTCGAATTCTAAACCAAAAATTCTTTTTATAAAAAATTGTTTGTAACGAAAAACGGCTATTATTTGGAGTGGTTCGGTAGACCAACTAAATAATTTTTTTTTACAAATAATCTGAGATCTGTCAGTTGAATATACATTGAAGTTAAAATTCTTCATTAAAAAAATAATAATATCCACAAAATTATTCCCCAACTCGATTTTGAATTGAATCTTTCCATTTTTTCCAAATATACTGAAAAATGTACTTTATATGACCATTTCTCAATTTTTTAAGTAAAATTATTGATTTTTTCTTTATATGAAAGAATTTAAGAAACTATATTACTACAAAGAGTAGAGATAAAAATGAATTATTTACAATAGTATATTATAGAACACAACTGATATTTAATCTTAAATATATATGATCAGTACAAATAAAAGATATTTGTATTAGAACAGCAAGTTTGGGAAAACCTGAGTGTTGCTTTGCGTAAAATTATAATCAGCAAATTGTAAAAGCATCAAAATTGCAATTATTAACTTCTTAATTAATTATCATCGTTTTAATCTTCACTGTCATAAAAGTTGGCTGTAAGGTCCGGAACGTCACACTCTGGTAAATTGAATGAATATTCTCTCCGGCTTGGAGGCATTAAATGCACTAGTTTTGTAATGATATCATTCTTCTTAATCTTAGGTATTCCGTGATAGCATTTTCGCTTTTCAGGTTCAGGAATTCTTGATTTAATCGACTTTACTTGGAGAAAATGAAGCGTTTTAAAGTCTTCTTCCACATTGTAATTCATCTTATAATCAATTGAAGTACTTCCCCTCGTAGCTCTTAATTGTTCAATATCGTTCAGGATTGGTCGATTAGTCATATTCTTTACCATACCATACCATACCATACCATACCATACCATACCATACCATA
>CAKNYM010037109.1:0-12294 GCA_932195095.1 Andricus curvator | reverse complement strand
CTCAAGTTCATTCAGTGATTAAGAAGTTTCACTTATTCTCCATTTTTTAGGGGCTTTTAAATAGCGACTAAATAGCGAAATCTTTCATTATTGTTTTTCTTTTATTTATTTTTTGGGGGTTTCAACTCCTAACTTCTAACGCCTTACTCCTAACTCTTCATTCCTTACTCCCAACTCCTAACTCTTAACTCCTTACTCCTAACACCTAACTCCTAACTCAAAACTCATAAGAGGAGGGGAAGTAGTGGAAACGAGGAGTGGGTAGGGAAAGTAGGAGGAAATAAGGGGACAAAAAGTAGGGGAAATTAATGGCGGGGAAGAAGGGGACGTGAAATGAAATGATAGAAGCGAAAGTGGTGGGAAATGAGGGGAGGGTGAGTACACATAATCTCAAGTTCATTCATGTCAGTGATTGAGAAGTTTCACTTATTCTACATTGTTTAAGGGGCTTTTAAATAGCGACTAAATAGCGAAATATTTCATTATTGTTTTTCTCTTATTTATTTTTTGTGGTCTTGAACTCCTAACTTCTAACACCGTACTCCTAAATCTTCATTCCTTAATCCTAACTCCTTACTCCTAACACCTAACTCACAACTCATAAGTGGAGGGGGAGTAGTGGAAATGAGTTGTGGGTGAGTAGGGAAACTATGAGGAAATAAGGGGACGGAAAGTAGTGGAAATGAATGGCGGGGAAGTAGGAGACGTGAGGTGAAATGATAGTAGGGAAAGTGGTGGAAAATGAGAGGTGGTTAAGTATGGGAGATAAGGTGAGTGGAATTGGGGAAGTGAGGGTAAAATGAAGGGTGGGAAGCAGGGTGAGTAAGAAGAAATTAAGAGAAGGGAAGTAGGGCCGTGAGAAGAAATTCGGTTAGGGAAAGTGGTGGCAAAAAAAGGGGAGTGGAAGTAGGGCAAGTGAGAGGAGCGGAACTAGAGGAAGTGAGGGAAAATGAGGGGGTAGAAGAAGTGTGGAGAAATGTGGGGGAAATGAGGAAAGGGTAAGTACACATAATCTCAAGTTCATTCAGTGATTCAGAAGTTTCACTTATTCTCCATTTTTTAAGGGGCTTTTAAATAGCGGAATATTCCATTATTCTTTTTCTCTCATTTATTTTTTGGGGTTTTTAACTCCTAACTTCTAACACCTTACTTCTAACTCTTAACTCACAACTCATAAGTGGAGGGGAAGTAGTGGAAATGAGGAATGGGTGGGTAGGGAATGTAAGAGGAAATAAGGGGACGGAAAGTAGGGGAAATGAATGGCGGGGAAGTAGGGGACGTGAGGTGAAATGATAGTAGGGAAAGTGGTGGGAAATGAGGGGAGGGCAAGTATGGGAAGTAAGGTGAGCGGAACCGAGGAAGTGTGGGTAAAACAAAGGGTGGGAAGCAGGGGAAGTAAGGGGAAATTAAGAGAGGGGAAGTAGGGCCGTGAGAAGAAATTCAAGTAGGAAAAGTGGTGTCAAAAAAAGGGGAGTGGAAGTAGGGCAAGTGAGGGGAGCGGAACTAGAGGAAGTGAGGGAAAATGAGGGGGTAGAAGAAGTGTGCAGAAATGTGGGGGAAATGAGGAAAGGGGGAAGTAGAAGATAAAAAATTTGTGGAAGAGAGGGGACACGTAGTTTAAAGAGTGGTGAGGGGAAGAAGGGTGGAAAGGGATTGTAGGAGGATGAAGGGGGAGTAGGGAAACAAAAGTATGGGATGATGGATTATTTTTTTTCAACTTGATGATTAATTTTAAACTTTTAATGTGACTTTCGGTTTCTTCAAAACTTTAATGGTTTTTGATCTTGGATATAATCGAAAGTGCAAAAATGAAAGATTATTTGAGTGGCTCTCAGAAAGGGAATTATAAGAGGGTGTAATTGTAATTTTGTAACTTCCGGGGATTGAATATCCACTCACTTTAGTCACTTTTTAGAGAAAATCACGATATTCACTTCTATTTTAATTTATTTTTCTTTAAGTCTTCTGTATTCCTTTTAATTCTTCTGTATTCCTTTGAATTCTTTTGAATTCACCCTGAATTCTTTGGAATTTTCTTGAAGTTAGTGAATTCAATGGAATTTTTTTTGTTTCAAACAAGTTTGTACCATTCATTTGAATTATTTTGAATTTACCCTGAAATCTTCTAAATTTACCTTGAATTCGTATAAATTTCATCGATTTCTCTTGAATTCTTTCAAATTCATCCAGTTTCACTTACATCAATAGAATTTTGTACAATTATTATGAATTTATTTACAATTCACACTGAAATCTCAATAATAATTTATCCTGAATTCTTTCCAATTTCCCACAATTTTTTCAATTCCTGTTGAAAGTACTGGAATTTCATCAAATTCTTTTGAATTTCCTCAAATTCCCTTACATTTTTTTTCATTTATTAGTTTCGATTACTTTCTTAATTTTGTTTCAATTCATTTGAATTCAGCTGAAGTTCCACTCTCATTTTACTCAGATAAATTGATTTTTTTCCATTTTAAAATTTTTTGGTTTAATTCCCTCAAATTTCCATGAATTTTCTCAAAGATTCTTGAATTTTTTTAATTCACTCCAAACTTTATGAGTTCAGTTTGTTTTTGAAAATCTTTTTAATTTTTTTAATTCAGTTGAGTTTTTTAAACCTGTAGCTTGAATTTTGATGAATTTCATTGAATTCTCTTCATTTCCCTCAAAATCTTCTAAATTCAGTCAAATTTTATTGAATTTATTACATTTGATAATTTTTTGAATTTTCTTTCAATTCACTTTAATTCTGCTGGATTCTGTTCACTCCCATTTTACTCAATTATTCTTCAATAGACATTTTTTATTACCAAAAAATGTTGTTCAGTTCACTCAGTTTCCTATGAATTTCCTTGAAGTCTCTTGAATTTTATTCAATTCTTCTAAATTCACTCCTCACGAATTCTTAACAAACTTAAAAATTTTAAGAATTTTTTTACATTTTTGGAATTGTTTTCAATTTACTAGATTTTTTAAAAACATTAACCTTGCATTTTTAGGAATTTCATCGAATTCTTCTCAATTCCCGTAAATTCCTCTAAATGCACTCAAATTTGATTCAATTAATTGTTTTTTATTATTTAAAATTTGTTTTCAATTCACCTCAATTCCGTTGAATTCTTTTCACTCTCATTTCGTCAATTCTGTGAACATTTTTTGATTTTTAAAATTTCGTTCAATTCACTTGAATTTCTATGAGTTTCCTCAAAGTTTCTTCAATTCCCTTGAATTCTTTTCAATTTATTCCAATTTTACTGAAATCAATGATTTTTTTAAATTCCTTTGCATTCTTCTGAGTTTAAATTGAACTGTTTTGAATTATTATGAATTTCTCTTTAATTCTTTCAAATTTACCTAGATTCCTTATAAATTTCATTTAATTATTTTAAATTTTTTTCAAGTTAGAAGAACACTATTCATATTATTAATGCATATTCGTCCCTCATAGTCAATTTTTTCACTTTTTGAGTTTGGATAGGTCAATTTTCCCCTTTTATAAAATGTAAATTAGGCTGTTAGAGCTCTTTTAGAAGACCTGACAAAGTCATGGAATTTTGAAAACTAACTGGAATTTTTTAGTCGCATCTACATATTTCAATGTTTAAATTATTTTAGTACTTTGCTGCGAATTTGAAATTCACAAATTGATACGAATTGATTTTTCACCTAATATGAATAATATAATTTAAATTCCAGAATTTTTTAGAAAATTTTTGATAATATTAATTAAAATTGTTCAGGATACAATAATTATTTTTAATCATTATAATTTTCGCGAAATTCTTTGAATTTGCATTATTTATAAAATTTTGGAATAAATTGATGGTAAATCAGTTTGATACCAATATACTGTGTTAAAATTAAAAATAATTAACTAAATATTTCGGGTTTTTTAGCACCAGGCAAGCCCTTATTTTGAAGAGGGGACGGGGAGGGGAAGTTATAGAAGGAGCGGAGGGGAGAGAATTTGAAGTTGAAGAGGGGGTGTTAGGGGATGGGATGTAGAATGGGGAGGGAGAAATGGCTAGAAAGCTTAGCAGCAAAGAAAAATATTGAGGGGAAGTAGGCGAGGGGTGGGGGCGTGAGGGTAGTGGAGGGGAACTAGGTGGAAGGTTGGGAATGGAAGGGAATGGAAAGAGGGGTAGTAGGGGGTGGAATTGATAGAGGGTTAGTAGTGGCGGAACGGATAGAGGGGTAGTAGGGGATGGAGTGAATAGAGGGTAGAAGGGGAAGGCTGTGGATGTAAGAATATGTATTTAAGGGGAGGTAAGAATGTGGAGGAAAGAGGACGATACGAGTGGATCCTGTAGGACAAGACAGGATAGGATAGAAAGAAGTAGTGTGATGGGGGGAAGTGAAAGCGGGAGAAACCCTATTTTGCAGGCGCATTTCGTCCACTCTAATTAAAAAAAAAATTCAATATTGAATTCGAAAATATTTTGGAGATGATCATCAAGTTTTTAAAAATCTTTAAGATTGGAGGGGAACATTTTCTTCATGACGGAAGTCTAGGTCTATACTGAGGAGGTAAATTTCATTTAGGTTTTATCTGGCTGACCTCACACAGTCGATGTTGAATGAAATGTGGTTGGGGGGAGGTGGGTGGGGGGGGTAAGTACGTGTTGCAGGAATAGACAGATAGACAGATCCGCAGCAGATATGAATCGGTTGAAAGAGTACTAACCGGGCAGAGAGAGGGCCCAAGAGACACTCGACTGGTAAACAAACTGTCTGAAACACTCCGGAACGCTCCATTCCATTCGAGAATCCGGGCTCCTCCCGTCGGCATTATCTCGGTACATATTTAAGTGCATGACGTGAAGACTACAGCCGCCCCTAGGTTGAAGCCGCGCTCCCTCTTCGTCCAACCCTAGCCCACCCTGCCCACCCCGCGACAACCGAAGCTCCTACAAGTCCTCGTTTCCCGGTGGCTGTCAGATGCAGCCCTGGGCGGGTCATCAGATAGTACAACCCAGATAATACCGACCGGAAAACGAAATATACACTCACTGCTCAGGCTCTACAGTCTGCAGTCTAGGTTAGTCCAAATTTCTACCTGATCAATTTTTATTTTTATTTTAGGGGAAAGATCCCCCGAACCTGGTTGGATTTCGGAATCATCAGTATCTGACCTTGAGAGTAGCATGGGGTTCAAATATTGACCATTGTCTTCCTGGACTTAGATATCATTCTGTCTCATTTTGTTTTAGAGATATCCTGCTAGAAGTGAGCCTCGCGACGTCAAAACGATTTTTCAAGGTCACTTAAGATGCCAAGATATCAAATATTGATTTGGTATAATCACGAATGCAAAATTCAATCGAGAGATAACGAAAGAGAGAGTAGAGGGGTATAGAAGAGAGTAGCGCAGAATAGAGAAAGGGTGCGCTCAATACCGATTCAGCAATTCTGGGTCGTTTAGCATTCCATCGTCGCGTCGATCCGGACCGTCGGTTTTCGACAGGAAAGTGAGAGTCTCCTGTGGTCGACATTATTCGTTCCTCTTCGTCAGCTGACTGCTGATCGGTTCTCATCCCTTCGTCTTCGTCTTCGTCATCAGCAGTATCTCCTCTTCCTTCTCAATCTTTCGTGAAGCTCTTTTCCTATCCGGATTCTAAGTCCCTCCACCTCCCTTCGTCGACGAGGTATTGAGAGTGACGTCGAGGGCGCATTGTCCGGACCTCGAACCCAGTATACTGCTTCGAACCAAACCTCAAACCACCTCAACCTCCTTCGGGAAACCCTTCTCGTCGACACAACGGCTTTTGCTAGGGCTCCGTCCTTTCTCGAGAAATGCTCAAGTAAAACCAAGGGAATAGTTCTCCGTCCGCTCTCCTTCCACACAGAAACGATTTTCACAGGAAATGCTTTAGTTTCGCTACAATTAGGTTGAGAGCATCACATCTTCCCTTTTTAATCTTTTCTATTACTTCAATGGCATTTCATCTGTAATTCATTACTTTCATTTTTGAGTGCTACAAAATTGGACAGTGAAAAGTACTGAAACTATGAAGTAACGCAGTCTTCAGTAGAAGTGTCCAGCTATAATCAGACGCTCGAAAATAAATTAAAGATTTATCAAAGTAGGTGGGATGCTCCTTTAAAAAAGAGTTCTTAGCCTATTTAACTCCTACTTCCTATCCCCACTTTTACCCCCTCCTAATTTCCCCCCTTCTCTTACTTTCCCACTACTCTTCCCATTATTCCTGCTCTAATTCCATTCCCCCTACTCACTCACTACCCTCCACTAACTTCTCGTCATCCACTTTATCCTCATTAACTTCCTTTCCCCACACATACTCTCTCACTTCTACTCCTTCTTTCCTACCCCCATCCGCACTTACCCTCTCTTAATTTCCAATTGACACTTCTCCTACTTCCCCTCGCCTACTTCTACTCCCTTCCCGATTTTTGAGCTTCCCTCTACTCCCTCCCCTACCCTAATCCTTCCCTTCCTTACTACTCCTCCACCGACTTCCTCCCCTACTCCTCCTCCTCCTCCCTCTTCTAGGCAAAAAGTGCGACCGACATCTTGTCTTATTTATTATTCTTTAATGTCTGCCTATTAACATCAGTAACTACTTAATCTTCACTTTGAGATAATTTTAAAAAAGCAAATGTACCCAAAGATTTGAGGTTTACGTTTTCGTAGTGAAGACGGCGTTCGAGTAGATATAACCAGCTATAGCCAGACAATCAAAAATAAATTAAAAACTCTTTTTTTGATTTTATATTCGTATTTCGTCCCAACGTAAGCATTCAGACAATAAATCAGTTTTCTCTACTCAGAACTTAAAATGCCTCCATGATCCTTGCCTGACTATTAAGGTCCAGAACTACTGACTCTCCACAATCAGCCAATTTTACAAGACCGATTCTGCAAAGTCTACGATTATATTTTTGTTTGAGAATTTTATTATTTGGTGGAAAATTTATTGTATTGATAGAAAATTCAAGTATTTGGTTTAAAATTAACTTTTTTGTTAAAAATAAACTTTTTTGTTCAAAATTCATATTTTTGGCTTGAAAATTCAACTCTTTTATTGAAAATTCGTCATTTTTGTTTAAAGTCAACTATGTTTTATTTTTATTACATTTATTACATTTATAGTTGAGAATTCATCTTTTTTTGTTGAAAATTCAAATTCTTGGCTGAAAGTTGAATAACTTTGTTTAAAAATCTTCCTTTTTTGTTCAGGATTCATTATTTTAGTAGAAAATTCATCTATTTCGTTGGAAATTCATCTTATTGATAAGAAATGAATTTTCAACTGCTAATTTAACTATTCCATTTTTGGTTGGAAATTGATCTTTTTCAGTGAAAAATTCAGGTCCTTGATTAAAAATTGATTTTTTCAGTTAAAGATTCGTCATTTTAGTTTGAAATGCATTTCTTTAGTTCAAAATTGAACTATTTGGTTTTGGTAGGAAATTCATCTTCTGGGTTGAAAATTCATCTTTTTGTTGAAAATTCAACTATTTGGTTTAAAGATAATTTTTTTGGTTAAAGATTCATCATTTTAGTTGGTCATTTATTTATTTGGTTGTAAACTTCGCTATTTTGTTGAAAATTCTTTTTTCTCATTTATTTTTACTACTGAAAATTTAACTATTCCATTTTTTGTTAAAAATTTATCTTTTTTAGTTGAAAATAGAACTATTTGGTTCAAAATTCATGCTTTTGTGGAAAATTCGTTTTTTTTGGTAGCCAGGTACTTTTCTTGGTTGAAAATTCATCTTTATAGAGAAAAATCAACTATTTGGTTGAAAATTCGTTTTTTTTGTTTAAAATTTAATTTTTTGAGCAAAAATGTAACTTTTTAATTTTAGGTTGAAATTTGGTCTCTTCTGGTTAAAAATTAATTTTTGAAGCTGAAAATTAAACTATTCCATTTTTTAATGAAAATTGATCTTTTTCAGTTCGAAATTAATTTTTGTAACCGAAAATTAAACTATTTCATTTTTGATTGAAAATTCATCTTTTTCAGTTAAAAATGCAACTCTTTGGTTGAAAATTGATTATTTCAGTTAAAGATTCATCATTTTAGTTGGTCATTTACTTCTTTGGTTGCGAACTTCGCTATTTTGTTGAATATTCTTTTTTCTAATTCATTTTTACTACTGAAATTTCAACTATTCCATTTTTTGTTAAAAATTAATCTTTTTTAGTTAAAAATTGCACTATTTGATTCAAAATTCATGTTTTTTCGAAAATTCGTTTTTTTTTTGGTATCCAAGTAATTTTCTTGGTTGAAAATTCATCTTTTTAGAGAAAAATCAACTATTTGGTTAAAAATTAGTTTTTTTTGTTTTGTTTAAAACTTAATTTTTTAAGCAAAAATGTAACTTTTTTATTTTAGGTTGAAATTTGGTCTCTTCTGGTTAAAAATTAATTTTTGAACCTGAAAATTAAACTATTCCACTTTTAAATGAAAATTGATCTTTTTCAGTTTGAAATTAATTTTTGTAACCGAAAATTAAACTATTCCATTTTTGGTTGAAAATTGATCTTTTTCAGTGAAAAATTCAGGTATTTGGTTGACAATTGATTTTTTCAGTTAAAGATTCATCATTTTAGTTTAAAATGCATTTCTTTGGTTCAAAATTTAACTATTTGGTTTTGTTAGGAAATTCATCTTCTGGGTTGAAAATTCATCTTTTTGTTGAAAATTCAACTATTTGGTTTAAAGTTAATTTTTTCGGTTAAAGATTCATCATTTTAGTTGGTCATTTATTTCTTTGGTTTTAAACTTCGCTATTTTGTTGAATATTCTTTTTTCTCATTTATTTTTACTACTGAAAATTTAACTATTCCATTTTTTGTTAAAAATTTATCTTTTTTAGTTGGAAATTGAACTATTTGGTTCAAAATTCATGTTTTTGTTGAAAATTCGTTTTTTTTTGGTAGGCAGGTAATTTTCTTGGTTGAAAATTGATCTTTTTAGAGAAAAATCAACTATTTGGTAAAAAATTCGTTTTTTGTTGTTTAAGACTTAATTTTTTAAGCAAAAATGTAATTTTTTTATTTTATGTTGAAATCTGGTCACTTCTGATTAAAAATTAATTTTTGTAGCTGAAAATTAAACTATTACACTTTTAAATGAAAAAAAAAAAAAAAAACTTTTTCAGTTTGAAATTCATTTTTGTAGCTAAAAATTAAACTATTCCATTTTTGGTTGAAAATTGATATATTTGAGATGAAAATTCAACTATTTGGTTGAAAATTCATTTTTCTTATGTAAATACTCCTCATTTTAGTCAAAAATCTATGTTTTTGGTTCAAAATTTAACTATTTGGTTCAATTTTTTTGTCTTGTTATTTGGCTATTTTGTTGAATATTATGTTTTTAAATTCATTCTTACAACTGAAAATTTAGCTATTCCATTTTTGGTTGAAAATTTATCTTTTTTAGTTGAAAATTGAACTGTTTGGTTTAAAATTGATGTATTTTGTTGAAAATTCTTATTTTTTGTAGCCAAGTAATTTTATTGGTTGAAAATTTATCTTTTTATAGAAAATGTAACTGTTTTGTTAAGAATTCGTTTCTTTTTCAAAATTAATTTTTAAGGAAAAATGTAACTATTTTATTTAAGCTTGAATTTTGGTCTTTTCTGGTGTGAAAAATTAATCTTCCCAGTTAAAAGCTGAAACATTTGTTTAAAAATTGATTTTCTTCTTTGAAGATATATCATTTTAGTTGGAAATTCATTCCGTTAGTAGAAAATTGAACTATTTTTATCAAAAATTTTAGTGTTGAAAATTAATTTTTGTAGCTGAAAATTGAACTATTTCATTTTTGAATGAAGATTTATCTTTTTTAGCTTAAAATTAATTTTTGTAGACAAGTAACCTTCTTGGTTAAAAAATCATCTTTTTTAAAAATAATTCAACTATTTGGTTGAAAATTCGTTTGTTTCTTGTTTGAAAATTAATTTTTCGAAAAAAAATGTAACTTTTTTATTTTAGGTTGAAATTTGGTCCTTTCTCGTAAAAAATTAAACTTCCTAGTTGAAAATTAAAACATTTGTTCAAAAATTAATTTCCTTTGTTAAGGATTTATCAATTTAGTTGAAAATTCATTCCGTTAAATTGATCTATTTTGCTGAAAAAATTTATTGTTGGAAATTTACTTTTGTAACTGAAAATTTAATTATTCCAGTTTTGATTAAAACCTTATTTTTTTCAGTTGAAAATTCATGTATTTTGTTGAAAAGACGTATTTTTTGGTAGACAAGTAATCTTCTTGGTTAAAAATTCATCTTTTTTTGTTAAAAAAAATCGTATTAATTTTCTTATATATATAATGTTTTATATTATTTTTTCAAATTTTAATTTATTTTATAAATTTGTTCAAAAAAAATTTAACTGAAAATTTATTTCATTCGCGGTTGAATATTGATCTTTTTAGTTAAAAATGCATGTATTTTGTTGTAAATTCGTATTTTTCGGTAGAAAATTAATCTTATTGTTTGGAAATTCATCTTTTTCGTTAAAATTTCAACTATTTAATAAAAAATTGATATATTTTGTTGAAAATGCGAACACTTCACACGGAATGTTAGGACTTTAAATCTTTGCGAATTGAATTTATTATAAAACCCACACTAATTTTTTCAAATATAATTCCAAAATCATAATTAAAAATAATAATACTTTTCATAAAAGAGGAAAGAAAAAAAAAGTAATACTTTTAGGATCATTGAACGTATCAATGCAATGACTTCTTGTTCCCCAGGGTTGCGATGGTTAAAGGTCTTGAAGATTGCACTAAGTAAAATTGGATGGGGATAGAAAGAGGGATTTTCGAAATATTGATATTGATACTGGTACTGAGCTCGAGGATTGGAAACCCATGCCACATTATCTTCTACATTTTATGCATTTTCATCAGCTTTGTAAATAAATTCTGATCATATTTTTATTCTCGTCTATAAAATCTTTATTATTATATTTGTATACTCAATAATAATTATTGGTTTAGTCCCTTCTTCACATTTAACTATTATATTTTTGGTTCTTAATTTATCTTTTACAGTTGAAAGTTTAACTGTTTGGTTTAAAATTCGTCTATTTTGTTGAAAATTCAACTATTTGGTTATTTGGTTACAAATTTCGCTATTTTGATGTATTTACTTTTTTTAAATTGAGTTTTGTAACTGAAAATTTAACCATGCTATTTGCAGTTGCAGATTTATCTTTTTGAGTTGAAAATTCCACTATTTGGTTTAAAAATTGTTTTTTTGTTTGAAATTTAATTTTTGAACTGAAAATGTAACTATTCTATTCCTTTGGTTGAAAATTTATCTGTTTCATTTGAAAATTCTTTTTTTGTTGTTGAAAATTCAACTTTTTGGTTAAAAATTAAACTATTTTGGTTAAAGATTCAGCATTTTAATTAGACATTTATTTCTTTGGTTGAATATTTTGCTATATTGTTGTATAATTTTGTTAAAATTATTTTTATAACTGAAAGTTTAATTATTGTATTTTTGGTTGCAAATTTATATTTTTTAGTTTGAAGTTGAAATATTTGTTTCAAAATTCATCTGCTTTATACGAATTTCACCCTTTTGGTTGAAATTTCATCTTTTCTGTTGAAAATTTACCTATTTGGTTCAAAATTAGTTTTTTACATTCTCATTCTAATGAGAAGGTATTGGTTTTATGTAAAATTTGACATAGTCGGTTTTCATCAAATCTCCACGTTTTGAGACCTCCTGAGTCAGAAAAAACGATTTTTACGAAGGTGTCTGTCTGTCTGTTGTCTGTAGTCTGTCTGTCTGTCTGTCTGTCTGTCTGTAGCCACGATAACTTTCGAAAAAATGATCAGATTTGATTGAGCTTTGGCACACATTTTTATGGCCGAAAAATAGAGAACGAGTTCGTTAACCAGCTATTTTGGATGAAAATCCAAAAAGTGAGCACATTTTGAAAATTTTTGAGACCACTTTTTTTGAAGATTTAAAAATTCTATGTACGGTTATTAGTAGTACGCAAAATGACGAACAAAATATTCTTATGACTTTTTGTGATAAAAAAAAAATTACTGGAGTTATAGCATTTTCAAAATTCCAAAAAACAAGCGAAAATGAACATTTTAAGCCGAAAAACGCACGATATGAAAAAAAGTCAAGAGGAGAAAAACGTTGATTCCTGAACACCCTATAATATTTTCAGAACAACTTTTTGAATTTTTTGAAAAATAAAAAATTCAAATTTTGATCGCACAAAAAAATAATCAAAAATTCCATTTTGCTGTGAAACTATGCAAGATACGAGAAAAGATCATT
>CAKNYM010037108.1:19975-83501 GCA_932195095.1 Andricus curvator | reverse complement strand
ATGCAGACAGAGTCCCCCGGTATAACCAGGTTATCTCTCAAAAATGCAGGGATAAATTGAGATATTTTTCAAATAAACTGAACAAAACACAGAAATAACAAAATAAACACAAAATAAAGCACAAAATTGTACACGCACAAGAATCGCTCTGAGTCGCACACGAATAATCGTTACGCTAGCACAGCTAGGATCGCTATCGAAAATGCCTTGAAATCCTCGGTTGGACCGAATATTTCAAGGCAGGCAGTAGTACAGCAATGAAAGGTTTCCCCTTCTGTCCGTACCACTAAGAATTTTCGACTCTACGATCTTTAGCTGGGGTGGACCAAAGATCAAAAATAGAGTGGCGTTTTTCGCCCGGGGCCCGCTTTTTATTTACTCTGCCCTCCCATGCTTGCGTAAGAACGTTCGCGTGGGAGTTTTCGAGTCTGCGCTTTAGCGCTTCTCCTATGGGATGCTTCTTTTCGAGAGTATCACAGAGGAGAAAATACTATTGCCTATTTTCAGGGACCCCTTGTAACTCGGGGGTTACAATATATTCAACTCATAGTTGTCATATTTTAAATCTGATTGATCGTTGTTTCTGAATTCTTTAAAATGTGATTCTATTATTTGTACACATTATATTAATTTTTGGTTATTTTTTTTGTCAGACGGTTGGGGGGGGGGAGGCTGTTTAGTGAATCTGTGCTTCAGAAAGTCCATCAATAAAAATACTAGTTTTCTATCACAAAAATCAATCCTTATTTCCCACAAAACGGGTTCTTTGTATCTAAAGGAATGTTAAGTGTAAACAGAAATAGGTGTAAATATTACATAACTGATACTTTTAAAGACATATATCTCCTCAAAATATTTAATTTGCTTATTTGTAATGTAATTTTTCACGAATAAAACAAAAACTACGCGTATTATCAAAAAAAAAGTTTTATTTATCAGCACGTTTTCAAAAATTCGAAAATATTTATTACTTTGGTGTCGGCAGTAAATAAAAGCGAAGGATGCTAACTCAGCTTCTAATCAAGGTGGAAGGCTCTACTGAGGCCTAGCATTTTTCAAAAAAATCAGCAAGTTCCATGGTGGGGTTTTCAAATTTGTTAATTACATCAATAGCACGCTATTGCATATTATTTTTTCATGTTTTTTTTTCTCCGGCCGGTAGTCGACCTCAATTCTAATAGATACATTGAAGGGGATGCCGTGCACTATTGTCAATATATAATTTAACTGTTTTTAAAACCCCACCATTGAATTTGTTAATTTTTTTTAAATTGTAAGCTTCAGTAGAACCTTCCAGCTTGATTAGAAGCTGAGTTAGCATCCTTCGATTTTATTTACTGCCGACACCAAAGTTAGGAATACTTTTGAATTTTTTGAAAATGTAGTCATAAATAAAACTTCAAGGCAACTACTTGATTTATTGCAAAAAAATTCATGCATTTTTCCACGAAATACAACGGTCGAAAGTTGACCAAGTTATAAAAGGTGCTTTTAACCACGTTTTTTCACCTTCACTGCAAATTCACATCGAAAGTCATGGACGCATCGCGATCAAATGATATTGTACTTATTCGTAATAAAATGAGCATTGCCAAGATGTTTCTTCTTTTTTTAAGCGATTTTTTTATTGAGTTATTCAATGATTAATAGAGGGGCCAGAATTTTTGAAACAGATAGTAGATGTGGGCATTCTCAAATGCACGCAACTAGGTGGGGCTAAACTGAAACGTCCCGAACCCGTTCTAATTGTCTTTAGACACAGACAACGCATTTTGATGGGAATAAAAATTCCTTATTGTGGTAAAAAACTAGTATTTTTGTTGAGACACATTCTGAAGCACAGAATCCTGGTCAAAGTCAAGGATGAAAAAACAGGTATCATATATTGGATAACTAATGTTAAAAAGTGATAAAGACGACGTTATTACTATTTTTATTATTACGTTAACATTTGCTCAATATTTTTCATAAATACCAGGTACATCACTATTCATTAGTTTTTTTTATTTAGATTCTTTAAGGTAACATTTTTTAAACAGATAGCTAATGTAATAATAAAGAAATTATTCCAAATTACCAGAGAATACTAATTTAAAAAAAAAAAAGTTTATCTTCAACAAATCATTTGAATTTTCAACTAAAGTTATGAAGCTTCAAGCAAAAAAATGAACTTTTCAGAAAATATTTCGACTTGCAACTAAACAGTTCTAATTTTAACCTAAAAAAATGAATTGTGTACAAAAATATAATAATTTATATTTAAAAGAAAATGTTTTTATTAAAAATCAAAAATAACTGCATTCAACTAACAGAAACAAATTTTCAACAAAATACTTGAATTCTCTACCAAAACAGATGAATTTTCGATTGAAATTTCCAGTTGTATCTTTGAATAAAGAAATTCAGTTTTGCAAGAAAAATACGAATTTTCAACAAAATAAATACATTTCCAACTAAATAGTTGAATTTTCTACTAAGTTTTGGAATTTCACAACCGAAAATATGAATTTTGAACAAAATACTTGAACTCTCTACTAAAACAGATTAATTTTCAATTACAATTTTTATTTAAAAATCGAACTGATTTTAAAAAGCGATAGAGACAATATAATTACTATTGTTATTTTTATGTTAAAATTTCACGAGAAAGTAAGTATTCGTTAGCCAGCTATTTTGGATGAAAATTCAAAAAGTTGGAGCATTTTCAAAATTTTTGAGACTATTTATTTTCAAGATTTAAAAATTTTATTTTTAACAATTTATCGTAACAACTTTTTTCGGAAAAAATAAAATTATCAGAGTTATAGCATTTTCAAAATCTAAAAAAACAAACGAACATGAACATTTTAAGCCAAAAAACGCACGATATGAAAAAAAGTCAAGACAGGAAAAACGTTGTTTTTTGAAAGCCCTACAAGAATATCATAACAACTTTTTGAATTTTCTTGAAAAATCGAAAATTAAACTTTTGACCCCACAAGCATAATGAAAAATTCAATTTTTCGATCAAACTATGCAAAATACGAAAAGAAATAAATTGACAAAAATTATGCACCCAAAAAAGATCCACAAATTCGTTATTGATCACTTTTCAATTTGACGCGTAGTTTTTGTTTTATTCTTAAAAAATATTAAAAATAAAAAATTTTGGACAAACTACACAAGCTACAAAAAAAAATAATAAAAGAAGTTGTTCACCCAAAAAAGAGCTACAAATTTGTTATCTATCGTTTCTTGATAAGACGCGTAGTTTTTGTTTTAATCGTGAAAAATTACATTACAAGTAAAGAAATTAAATATTTTGAGGAGATATACGTCTTTCAACGTATCAGTTATGTAATATTTACACCTATTTATTCCTACACTTAACATTCCTTTAGATACAAAGAACGCGTTTTGTGGGAAATAAGGATTGATTTTTGTGATGAAAAACTAGTATTTTTATTGAGGGACGTTCTAAAACACAGATTCGCTAAACAACTCCCCCCCCCACCCCCTAACCGCCTGACAAAAAATTAACAAAAAGTAATATAATAATAATTAATAATAGATTCACATTTGAAAAAAATTCAGAAACAAAGATCAATCAGATTTAAAATATGACAAAATATTTAATTTGTTTATTTGTAATGTAATTTTTCACGAATAAAACAAAAACTACGCATCTTATAAAAAAACCGATAGATAACAAATTTGTAGCTCTTTTTTTGGATGAGCAATTTTTTTCATTTTTTTTTGTAGCTTGTGTTGTTTGTCCAAAAATTTTTATTTTTAATATTTTTTAAGAATAAAACAAAAACTACGCGTCAAATCGAAAAGTGATCAATAACGAATTTGTAGATCTTTTTTGGGTGCATAATTTCTGTCAATTTATTTCTTTTCATATTTTCCATAGTTTGACCGAAAAATTGAATTTTTCACTATGTTTTGTGGGGTTGAAATGTGAATTTTCGATTTTTCAAGAAAATTCTAAAAGTTGTTATGATATTCTTGTAGGGCTTTCAAAAAGCAACGTTTTTCTTCTTTCGACTTTTTTTCATATCGTGCGTTTTTTGGTTTAAAATGTTCATTTTCGTTTGTTTTTTTTAGATTTTGAAAATGCTATAACTCTGATAATTTTATTTTTTCCGAAAAAAGTTGTTAGGATAAATTGTTAAAAATAAAATTTTCAAATCTTGAAATAAATGGTCTCAAACATTTTGAAAATGCTCCAACTTTTTGAACTTTCATCGAAAATAGCTGGCTAACGAATTCTTACTTTCTTGTTATGCCTTAAAAACGTGTGCCAAAGCTCAATCCAATCTGATTAGTCTTTCGGAAATTATCGTGCCTACAGGATTCAAACAAACAGATAGACGATTTTTCTGACTCAGGGAGTCTCAAAACGTGGAGATTTGATGAAAACCAACTAAGTCAAATTTTACATAAAACCAATACCTTCTCATTGGGATGAGAATGTAAACAAACGCCAAGGTACCTAGTATTTATTCTAAATGTTCTGCAAATTTTAACATAAAAATAACAATAGTAATTATATTGTCTTTATAGCTTCTTAAAATCAGTTCGATTTTTGAATAAAAATTGTAATTGAAAATTAATCTGTTTTAGTAGAGAGTTCAAGTAGTTTGTTCAAAATTCATATTTTTGGTTCTGAAATTCAACAACTTAGTAGAAAATTCAACTATTTAGTTGGAAATGTATTTATTTTGTTGAAAATTCGAATTTTTTTTGCAAAACTGAATTTCTTTATTTAAAAATAAAACTGAAAATTGGAATCGAAAATTCATCTGTTTTGGTAGAGAATTCAAGTATTTTGTTGAAAATTTGTTTCTGTTAGTTGAATGCAGTTATTTTTGATTTTTGATAAAAACATTTTCTTTTAAATACCAATTATTATATATTTGTTTACAATTCATTTTTTTAGGTTAAAATTAGAACTCTTCAGTTGAAAGTCGAAATATTTTCTGAAAAGTTCATTTTTTTGGTTAAAGATTCATAACTTAAGTTAAAAACTCGTTTTTTTTATTGAAAATTAATTTTTTCCACTGAAAATCCAAATATTCAGTTGAAAATTCATATGATTTGTTGAAGATAAACTTTTTTCCTGAAAATTAATATTCTCTGGTAATTTTCAATATTTTCTTTATTATTACATTAGCTATCTGTTTAATAAATGTTACCTTAAAAAATCTAAATAAAAAAAAACTTCCCAACCCTTTCACTAACCCTAATTTTTGCCCCCCCCCCACTTTTAAAATTGGTAAAGTAGTTTATGGACAGCCAATAAGCAATGATTGACTGACAATTCAGAACAAATGTCAATAAAATACAATTGGAAAGAATTCAACAGGGACAATTTCAACGGGAACTAGCTTTTACCAAGATGTCGCATTCGAAGTGTATACGACCCGAATTGCATTCACTCGATTTCAATGGAATCGTTTTTTACTTAGGATTAATACTTGGTAATTCTCTTGACAGGTTAATGCCATTTCAGCCCAACACTCGAAGATGCTCGAAATGAGAATGAAACAGTCTCAAAATGATGAATTTCCCTTAGATTCTCAAAATGAGCCTGCGAAGCTCATTTTTGTTGCAACACAAAATTTAGACCGATTTGGCGTACTTTTAACGATCGGCATTTTTCGGGGATTTAATTTCATTTTCACCCCCGTCGTGGGTGTGGTGGGCCCACATTGCTAGTAACAATATCCACCTAGAATCACTACCCGAATCGGGTAGTGAGGCAATGAACTTTCGAGTTTGAACTGCTAATCAATGTATGTATGTATGTATGTATGTAGGATCTTTAAAGATTTTGCGAGATTTTGCGAAAACATGGGAAATGTATAGAATTCCTGAAAATAAAACAAGAATCCAACGATCAAAGGACAACCACCACAAAATGCTCCTGTTGCAATTCCAACGTTTCGGTGCTGATACAGCACCGTTATCACGCTGCTCTAATTTTTGTGAAAATTCCTAAATTTCAAACATTAGAAAATGAAATAAATCAAATTACATTTCAAGGGATTCTTAACGAGTTCAAAGTTTTAAGGAATTTGAAGGTATTTCAAGGAATTTTTCAAGATTTGATGGATTTCTTTTTAATCTTCAAGGATTTAACTGATTTAAAATATTTCTAGTTATTTGAGCAGTTTTATTAGAAAACTGTAATGGAAAGATTTTGAAACATATTAAGGGATTTCATTTATTTTCAAAGTATTTCAAATGATCTTTACCGAATAGAATGTTAAAATTGGAAAAGAAGAGATTACAAAGGATTTCTGATGAACTTTTATGAAATAATCGAAATTAAATTAAATTTCACAAGATTTAACGGATTGGATTGAATCTTCAAGGATTTTCAAGGATTTTGAAGATTTCTAGGGATTTGAACTGTTCGTTCAAGAACTTTAATGAATAAGTTTAATTTAATTTATATTCAAGGGATTTTAAACTATTTCTAGAGAAGAAAATTCAAAGGAATTTATAGTAATTGCAAAGATATCAAGGGATTTTATGATATTTCAAGACATTTGACAAAATTTAAAGAATTGTATTGAATCTCCGAGGTTTTCTAGGAAGTTCTAAGATAAGGTGAAATAAGATTAAATGTGTAAATAATTGTTATTTTTCTATTTCAAAGTAGCAACACGTGGATACATAATACTGGTGGAGGTCACGTAGCCGGAGCCTATTTACAAGTTTTACAATATAACCTTCTTATTGTTTCAATAAAGTTAAAAATGATGCGCAATCACGTTCTTATCAAACTTTTCTGTTTTTTCACGATATATTGAATGCAATATGAAACACTTTAAACACCTAAGATTTTAAGTCGAAATACGCTAGAATCTTGATTGAATTACATTTGGACTTGGCTTGCAATTGGTCTTATAGCTGTTTTCGGGACCTCTAAATATAAACAGTTAGTGGCGTGTAAACCATTTCCTAATATTACGCAATATACGTGCGTGAGTACCCGCGCACTGCTCACTTGTCCCTACGCTGCCGGTGGTCACGCATGGTTGAGCAACGCCCTCTTGACGCCGAGGGTCTCTTCTTTTAGCCCGAAACCGCCGCGGCAGCTATTCTCGGAATTAGTAAATCCGAGCTAACTAATGCCAGGTCCCTGTGTGTATATAATTATATATATATATATATATATATATATATCAGATAAAAAAATTAATCAGATAATCAGATATCAGATAAAAAAATTAATTTTTAACCAAAAATACAACTGTATTTCCAACAACCAAAAAGATGAATTTTCTAGAAAAAAGATTAATGACTAACCAAAAAACAAAAATTTTCAAAAAATTCGTCGATTTTAAACAGAATTTTTGAATTTTTGAATCAAAAGGATAAATTGTCTACCAAATGGTTGAATTTTTCACCGAAAACTATGATTTTTTAAGAAAAAAGTTAATATTATACCAAAAAGCTTAATTTTCATGAAAACAGTTCAATTTTTACCGAATAGTTAAATTTAAACCAAAAATATAAATTTTCAACAAAAAAGGAAATTTTCCACCGGAAAATTTACATTTCCACCAAATTGTTGAATACTCAAATAACCCAGTTGCATTTTTAATCCAAAAGGATGAATTTTCAACAAAAAATTAAATAGTAACATTTTTAGTTAAAAAAAACAATAGTCAACCAAAAAAAAAAAAAAACTAATTTTTAACCAAATAGTTAAATTTTCAACAAAAAGATTAATTTTCAACGAAATGGTTGAACCCTAAAGCCAAAAAGACGAATTATCTACAAAACGATTAAACTTTCTATCCGAAAATATGATTTATTATAAAAAGAAATGAATTTTCTACCAAAAAGTTGTTTTGATAAAACTAGTTTGATTTTTATGAGAAAATTTTGTTTTCAACCGAAGAGTTTAATTTTCTACCAGATTGTTGAATCCGCAAATGAATGAAATTAATTGAGACCCAAACACTTGCATTTTTAATCCAAGAGAATGAATTTTCAACCAAGAAGATTAATTTTCCACTACAAAAGACGAATTTTTAACCAAATAAATGAATTTTCAACTAGAAAAGATCAATCTTTATTTAACAAAATATCAATTTTTGAACCAAAAATTAAATAGTTTGGTTTTTAGTTAACAAAAATTAATTCACAGCCGAAAAAAAACGAATTTTCAACAAAATAGTTACGTTTTCAACAGAAAAGATGGACTTTCAATCTAAATGATAAACCTTTTAAAAAATCTACTTTTTACAAAAGAGTTTAACCCAAAAGATGATTTCTTTATTACAGAAGATTAATTTTCTATAAATGAAATAGTTGAATTTTCAATCAATGAGATGAATCTACGAGCAAAAAAAGAAATTTTGAAGAAGGCAGTTTAACTTTCAACCAAGTGGCTGAATCTCTGAATAAAAAAAGATGACTTTGAACCGAAGAATAGTGTTATTTTCAACAAAACAATAAAATTTTCAACCAAATACAACAATTTTTAACCAAAAGACATGAAATCCGAACCAAACACATTTTAGTGAAAATTATAGTGTTTCCCATAAGAAAAAAAGACTACTTTAAACTCAACTTTTATTTTCATAATGTTCCGTAGAATACGAATAAAAAATTACTTTTCACATATCACTCCCGTAAGTCTATTTTTTGGGGTCCCAAAAAACCCTCATAAGAGAAAAATTGGGTATTGCATGTTTTTGGCGCTAATTATAATTTTTTGCGGTTTTTTAAATACAGATTATTTCTAATACATGAGGTATTACTTTCTACTGATAATTAAATGTTAAAATAAATTTTTTAAACAATTTATTATTCTTCATAGCAATTTTCTCTTAAAATAGAGTGAGAAAGTCGTCGTTCTTCCGAAATTTCTACTTTTCTTCCATCTATCAATTAAAGTGAGGTAATAATTAAGTCATGTTAGCAAACATAATTGTTTGAAATATTTATTCTTATTTTTAATAATATTCTCTTTGGATAATGCTAGAAAGTTGCGATTTAAAAAAAAAAAATTAACTTTTTGTCAACTTTTCACTTAGAGCAATGTAATAATTAATGCAATTTAACAAAAATAAATGTTTGAACAAATTATTATTTTTTATAACTATCTTATTCTATAGTTATGGTAGATATTTGCAGGTTTTCTAAAAATTTTAACTATTCGTTCGCTTCTAAAAAAAAAATTAGTATTAATTTAAACAAAATGCTCTCAGGAACTACTGAAAGGAAGATTTACATTTAACATGATCCATTTAAAATATTTAAAGAATATTACAAATATCTACTTTATTTCAGAAAAATATGTGTATTTAAAAAAAGAATAAGACTGTTTAAAAATGAGTTTCTCTAATGTTTATTTATTATTTGTTTGTAATTAAGAAGCTAAAGCAAAGCTGAATATTTCAGAATAAACAGCAACTATCTATGATTGATCTAGGAGAACATAGTCATATGTAATAATAATTTGTTTAAACAATCACATCCATCAAATTAAATCAATTATTACCTCACTCTAAATGAAATGTTGACAAAAAGTTTTTTTGTTAAATTAACAATTAATATAATATTTTTGTTATTACTTCGGTTTTTCCTTCAGAATTTTTTGTTGTTTTCAAATGATAAATTACACACTGCGTGATCTTGACGTTATTCTTGTTTGCGCCGAAACTTGATTACCGGAGAAAAATGGATGGTCAAAGTTAGAGGGTCAAAATTTAGAGAACCAGTCCATTCTTCTGGATGGTCTAAAGAGCCTTTCAGAATTTTTTCGACATAGTCAGAGAGACCCTCATTTTATGGCAAGTCTGAGTGTTGTAAGAAGGTCAGACTCACTATCAGGGGTAATCGAAGTATCCTTTCGGGATGGTCAATACGATCATCTTGTTTTCACTCATTTGGACCATCCACGGAAGAGCAAATGACCCATTGCGGAGGGCCAACCTGATTAGTTACCGTTGGCGTGTTTATTTAAAATGAATAAATGTGTAAGTCAAATTTTCACAAAAAATAATTAATGTGAAGTGCATAAGAATATTAGGAATTATTGTAAATTCATATTTAAGATGAAAAATATATTCCTTTCTTTAAAATTAAAATCTATCATTTATTTTTAAGGAAAAAATCTAATAAATAATTTCAATTTTACTTTACAAGTCCTTCTTGTGAGCAAAACATTATTTTTAATAACTTTACTCTTATTATTTGACGTGTAAAATTGCTTTTCGCATTTAATAATTTCAAATAAGCGCGCCAACCTCAACCAATCCGGTTGTCGACGCGATGGATGCAGTGTGAAAGGATACAAGAGTTGGATTGTTCGGAGCAATTTCGGAGTGAGTGAATGTCATTGAGCCGTTCAGCGTCACATTTGCTGTTTATTGAACTTAAACATATTTCTAACAAGTTTAAACTGCCTTTTGATATTTCGAATATACATGGAGAGTGAAGCGCATAAGAGAGAACATGATTGAAAGTGAACTAAGTTTATTCTTTTGAATTTTCAACGTCAAATTTGATGCTTTCAAGGGATTTAGGATGAAGGCGTAACTGGACCCTGGCGGACCGAACGAACGGAGCGGATACGCTACAGCGTATCCTCACAGTATCCACATCGTATCCTCTCCATATCATGCAAGAAAAACTCATTAAAAAAGGAAGATGAACATTTCACTTGTTGAAATTCGGATTCTACGTGAAATTTTGCGTTAAAAGGTCACGGGGTAATCGCAATAGTTTTTTTTTTCAACTTTAAAAACTTTAAAAAAATATAATACTTATCGATAACGTGGGCTGAAGGCGACTTCAAACGCATCGTCGACGGGTAACGCCTATTAACTGCTACTGAACGACGATGCGTTTGAAGTCGCATTCAGCGCACGTCATCGATAAGTATTATATTCCTTAAAAGTTTTTAATGTTGCAATAAAAACTATTGCGATTACTCTGTGACCCTTAACTCAAAATTTCACGTAGAATCCGAATTTCAACAAGTGAAATGTTAATCTTTCTTTTTTAATGAGTTTTTCTTGCATTATACGGAGAGGATACTATAAGGATACGCTGTAGCGTATCCGTTTCGTTCGTTCGGTCCGCCAGGGGACGATCAGCTATCAATTTGTTGTCACCGTGTCGTTTCAAACTGAAAACGTGCAAAAAATCTCATCATTCATTGATGATGCAGAAAGTAACGAGATGTGGGATATTGGTTTCTGAATTCAGTTCAATGTTTGAAATCTTACAATTCAATGTGACACCGTGCCGTGTCCTTAGCCTTTCGTGCTCCAAAAAATATATTGTCAATGTATTCCATATAAATTTTCAGGTTTTATAGGTTTTATAGGTTTTATAGGTTCCATTTTATTGTAAGAGAGAGACCGGAATAAGTAGGAAAAGGACAACAAAAATAGAAAATGTAGGATAATCAAATCGACCCTCTAAGATGGCCAGGTCGACTGTCCAAGGAGATGAAGTCGACTATCTGACATGACGAAATCGACCCTCTATGATGAGCGATTCGACCCTTCATAATGATCAATTCCGCTATCTCTGATGATCCGTTCGACTCTCTACGACGCTTGAGTCGACCGTCCTAGATGACCAAGTCGACACTCTGAGATGATCGATTTGAACCTCTTGTTTTAACCTTCAAGAGTCTGTCTACACATCTAGATGGACAAAATGTCCTTCTATTTTTCTCCTTGTACCTACTCGTCATGCTTACGGAAATGCTGTTCTGTTAACAAATAGTTGAAAGAAATTTTATAGAAATTTTTAAAAGATAAAATTTCTCTAGAGATTTTTCTCTATATTTCGAGTCGTTTGGCATAAAATCTGAATTTTTAATTTTTTCATAGTACTTTCCATAAATAAAACCGAAAAGCGATAATTGCTCCTTAAGATTTTTATTTTATTTTGCGTCGTTTGGTTCAAAATTTTAATTTTTGATGTTTTCATAGTATTTTCGATAAATAAAACAAAATTTCTAGTTTTATCAACAAATTGGTTAAGAGAAAAATTCTAGCTCTTTTGAAAAGCTACATTTTTCTTCTACACGGAGAAACTTCCGGTTGTAAAATTTGATATTATAATCGTCACTATTTCAAGAATTACGTATTTCTAATTTTTCCCATAGAAAATAGGAAAAACTGCTATGGTCGAAAGAGCAAAATAAAAATAAATTTTCATTCACTGTTTCGTACATATATTACAGATGCACCCATTATAAATGTTATACATTAAAAATACAATTAGATGGTAATAGTATTTTATTCTAAGCTGAAAGAGAAAAAATCGTGTTCGGAAAAATCAACCCGGGGCAGCGGAACGGAGATATTTTTCTTTGATAAAACAAATTATGAGATTCAGGTATTTTATCATCCTAATGGACCTCGGCGCATACCATTGAAAATTGTAATTTTTCTCATCTATTTTGCAACTTACGTCATTTAAAAGCTAGTTATTCCGAATACGGTTTCCTTATTTAATTTGTGAATATCACTTTTCCTTAACTTCAGTCTGCTATTCAAAATATTAACCTTTCTAATTCTAAATGGCAATTATTATGTTTGTAGTATGTATATTTATAACTGACATGGAAAAAGTATTTCTTTGCATCGCTTTGACAATAATACTATTTTCTCGGCTATATCCTAGATTGCCATGGAACTCTTGTGAAGATCGATATTATAATGCCAAATTTTATAACCAACAGTTTTTCCGTGTATGAAACTTTTCTACCCATCCGTCAGCGTTAGACTTAAAATTATAATTTTGGACTTATTCATTTTCGATGCATAAAACCAAAAAGATGGTTTCCATAATAAACGATTAAAAAAATTGTAGATATTTCGAAAAGCTTCCATTCTTCTCTTAAGCTTTGTTCACCTTGATAAATCTTATTGTTATCCCCAATGTTGAAGAACACCATCTTGAAAAGTGCTTTTTATTTTTAATCTTCAATTTTTTGTGAACCTTGTGATCCTTTTGAATAATCAAAAAAACTTTGAATTAGATACCTGTTCATACCCTGAACAATTTTGCCGTTTTGATATGCTCCTTACTTTTAGGTGGGATTTGTTGGAAGTAGTAAGAAGGATATTCGTCAGGGATAATAGATTTTCATCTATGGAGAGGAGGTGAGAGGGAGTTATCTCATGGGATAATAAGAGACAGGAGAGGTAGGGGAACCATAGGAGGGAGTGAGAGGAAATGTTGCAATTTTTGTAGAGGAGGGATGTATGGTGGATAGATTTCGAGGGAGGTGAAAGGAGGGTGTGAGGTGTCTATCTCATAAGATAGACGGAGATGGCAGGTTGGAAGAGTGATCTGGAGAGTACCAGAGGAGGGAGTGAGAGGATAAATGTCGAGGGAGGTGGAAAGGGTGGAGTGAGGTATCTATCTCCTAAGATAGAAAGAGATAGCGAGTTGAGCGGGTGTTGATTTGTTGGTCGGGGGAGAGGGGAGAAGTTAGTCAGTGTATCGGCTGAGAGGGCTGGTATGCCAGCTGTCTCAGCGGAAACGGGTAGGCTGGTATGCCAGCTAACCCATTAGCGGAGGAAAGACAGGGGAGAAGTTAAGTGACCAGTGAAAAAACTTAGAACTGTGTGTTTTCGAATTTTCTTTATTTAATTTTTAATCCTTACCATGGTGAATATACAGATAAACAAGTTAAAAAGTAATGCGTTGTAGTTCGTTGTTGCTTCCTCACAAGAGGGCGAAGGCGATGCGTCGTCAATGGTCCTCTGGCTGGCATCCAGCTGAAGGACTCTGACGCTCGAGAGAGAGAGATCTGTTGTGCACGGCAATGGCTTGCGGTGGAAACCTAGGGCTGGCAACCAGCTGTAGGTACCTATGGCTGGCATCCAGCTGTAGGGTTTAAGTGAGAGGGTTCTGGCATCCAGCTCCCAAACACTTCTCTCGTTCTGGGCCCGTGCGCGCCCTTTTAACGGAGAGGCTGCGTGGGCGTTGCGTGGGAGTCGAGCGGAGAGGGTAGAAAATCGTTGGTGAGAGATGCGCGCGTCGAACTACGCGCACGCTCTACTCGCGACTCTCGCATCTACTCGCCCTGCCGGCTTGCTAACGTCACTGCTGACGTCACTTCGCGGAGTACCTATTTCTCTCTCTCTCTTACTCGCAGGTCTAATTACTAGTTATTATTATTTTAATATGGAAGCCTACTGAATGAATAAACGTCGTCTGCGAGTGTGTTTTAAATCTACCAATAAAAAAGTCTCGCTCTATGCGAGCCGCATATAACAGTTTAATGATCCATCTTTCATATTTATATATAGAATTACAAAATATTTTTTCAATGATACAGTTATAAAACTAAAATAAACTTAATTTATTAAATTCATTTAATTTCCATATTAAATTTTAAAACTAATCTAAAAATTCTATTGTTATTTTGAATTTTTCGCCTGAAATATTTTGTCTTTTTCAAATGATAAATCACGCATTGCCAGATCTTGAAATTATTTTTATTTCCACCGAACCTTGATAAATTTTTTCGACATTTTTACGAAACGAGAGAATTTGGTACAATGATCATTATCATTCTCCAAGCATTAAATTTCCTGCTAAGGATTAGCGCCGAACCTTGGTACCCTACACGTCATGTTTACAGAAATGATATATAAGGCAGTCGTGAAAACGACTACTATCATTCTCTAATTAGTTAGTTTCTTGTTGATTATCATTAGCTTACGAGTTTCTTTTCCGAAAAAAATCGTGATTGGAAGAAGATTGTCTTGAGGTTCGGTTGTCGAAATGAGGGGACAATTAACATTGGCTTTCTTAATAGGTAAGTATTTAAAAAAAAATACTTCTGTGAGGGGATTTTAGTCAAGAATTATCGTTTAAGAATACTGTATTCATAAAGAGTTCTTCTTATAACACATACTGAAGATTAGTTAATGAGACATTATCAAAAATCAATAGAATGATTACGAGATATGCTGTAGATTACTTTCATGATTCAAATCTAATTAATTAACTATGATAATGTACAAATGGTATTCCATAACAACACGTGTTACCGACAGTTCCATATGTTAATTATCAGCCTTAATATTTTCAATCTAAAATAAAGTAAAGTAAAGCAATACTGCATTCTGGTCCATTTCCGTTTACATTTTGTTGAAATAATGCAATTTATTTTAATTTTTAACTCAAAATGAAATTTGTATCAACGCCTGCGTACCATCATTTCATATTAGCCACATTCTTAACTCAATTACTTTTAATATCTCATATTTATAACCTTTAATAATATAACTTCATCTCACTTATAAACTGAAATAAAATAACTGGATCCAGGGAAATGCGCTTCTTTGGTCTTTTTTCTACACCAAAGATTTCTTGACTTCAGTGAAGCTAATATTGTTTAGAGGCCAAAAAGTCATAACTTGTCTCATAGAAATCATTTATTTGTCTGTTTTTCGCGAAAAGCGGAAAAAGCGAAAGTCAAAGTATTTTGATGCACTAAGAATATGGCAATGCAAATACCTGAAAATATCATTTTTAAGGTAGAAACTAATAAAAAACACGTTTTTTAAATGAAAATTATTTTTTAAATTTTTTACATCAAAATTCGGTGAGCAAAGACCAAATATTTTTGGCCCTCAATATCAGCCATCTTGCTAGTTGACCTCACAGCTTAAACCACATTGAAAAAGCAAGTCCATTAAGCTAGCACCTACACAATCGAAGTTCCCAAATTTCTTTGTATCAGAATTTTGGGATTTTTTTGGGCTGTATTGCCGATTTTTAGGCTCCACTACTTTTTTGAAAATTAAAATTTCGAGTGGAGGTGCTGGTTTGACTCAAGCCGGCACCTCCACCATATAGAATTTTGAAAAAATTAAAAATCAAACACGACAGAATTTTCGTTTTTTGGGTTCCTGAACGCGTCAACAACCAATTTCCAAAAACCATCCCTGCTAACAATAATACTACCCCCTATGTAAATAATCAGACTCGGAAAAAACAAAGTGCATCAGAATTTTTGACATATTTTGGGCTCTCGAAAGCACCTAACAAAATTTTCAAAACCACTCCTATGTACAAGAAACCACCGCCTTAGTATAAACTCAAACCTAGAGAATACAAAATAGAAAGTAGTGCTGGCTTTTTCTTGGGCTCTCGAATGCTGGAATTTTTTGAAAAACCACTTCTACAGCTAAAGAGTCAAACACCTATCTATAAATTCGAATTTGAATTTTCAAGGAGCTCAAAAATCAGAGACCCTATTCATCCTATAAAATTCCATGAAAAGATAATTTTCCGGCAAAGTCGTACTGACCGTGTACTGAGGGATTGGTTTTTGGCGTTAAGGGTTAGATCCTAAAAATCGAATTCGGCATTTTTGAGAAGCCCAAAAATCAGAGAATCTATTAACACTGGAAAATTCCAAAGAAGATTTTTTTTTGACAAAGTCATATCTGCGTGGTATCAAGGGTTTGTTTTTCAACGTTGAAGGTTGGAGCCCAAAAATTGGTCTTGGTATTTTTGAGGAGCACAAAAATAAGATACTCTATTGACATTGTAAAATTCTAAAAAAGATTATTTTTTGACAACTTCTTATATGCGTGATATCAAGGTGTTGATTTCTAATATTAAGGGTAGGAAGTGTGACTTTGTCAAGATATAATTTTTTTCAGAATTATGCATTATAAATAGAGTCTCTGATTTTTGGGATCTTCCAAAACTAAAATTATTTGTTGGCTCCAACCCTTAACGTTAAAAATCAACCCCTTGATAGCAGGCAGATATGGCTTTGTCAACAAATAATCTTCTTGAGAATTTTACAGTGTCATCAGAGAGTCTGATTTTTTGGCTCCTCAAAAATACCAACTCTGATTTATGGGCATCAACCCTAAACGTTAAAAATCAACCCCTTGATACCAGGCAGATATGACTTTCTCAAAAGAGAATCTTTTTGAGAATTTCACAGTTTTAACAGAGTCTCAGATTTTTGGGCTCATTGAAAATATCAACTCCGATCTTTCGGCTCCGACCCTAAACGTTAAAAGCAACCCCTTTAAACAAGGTAGATATGACTTTGTCAAAAAATAAACTTTCTCAGAATTGTACAGTGTGAATACTGAATAGAGTCTCTGATCTTTAAGCTCTTTGAGAATACCAACACCGATTTTTGGCTCCAGCCCTTAACTTTAAAAAACGAACCATTGATACCAGGCAAATATAACTTTCTCAAAAAATAACGTTTTGGGGAATTTCACAATATCAACAACCCCACTAGACGCTGGAAAGGTTTAGGGGTATGACGAAAATTATTTTTATTACCAGCCTCAGGGGTGCGCTCTAGCCCCCTATGAGGCTTCGGAAAGTGTAGAAGTTTGACCAACATTATTTCTGTGAATAGACAAAGTGGTGCATTTTTCGTCCTTCACGAGAAATTGAAAGGGTTAGAGATGTCTGGAACGTTATTTATATGTCCAGTCGCAGGGGGGCGTTTCTGCCCCTAACGTGATGTTGGAAAGTGTAGGGGTTTGGCCAACATTATTTCGGTAACTAGTCAAAGGGGTGTCTCCCCCCACGAAGCGTTAGATAAGGTGCGGCGAACCTTATTTATGGGCCAGTCACATGAGTGCCTTGCCGCCCCCCACGAAACGTTTAAAAGGGTAAGGGTGTGACGTATAGGCCAAGATGGTTTCCGCTTGTTGGCAAGCCTGGCTTTTGATGCCCGTCCCCATGCAGCAAGACGCTAGTCCCAGTACAGGTCCCAATCCTATGTATTCACTTGCTACTCCGCCTTTTGCCAACTGGTTTTTTTTTCATTGCCGTTAATCCCTGTCGGATCAGGAACCCATTATGAGCCTACCACTCTTTTGGAGCCGTCTGTATATGAGACTTCCCCTTGGAATAGCGGGTTACCATTTGTTGAAGCGTTTTATTGTTCTATCTTACCTCATTTCTAGATATGACAGTGCATTCACGTGACTTGGGAGCTCAATGTGTCAAGTCCCCCAAGTCCATTAATTTGCTCTTGACAGGCGGCCCATGGCGTGAGCCGCCCAGGCAGCTATCGGAACGTGTATAGGTATTTCACAGAGCATGAATCCTATCGTCGCTGCGGGCGTAGTTATTGCTTCCGTCATGACCCTATACCCTAACGTTTGTAATCGTCGCAGCCTATCCTGAATCGTTTTGAGTTTCACCCGTGACCATCAGACCACGGCCGCGTATAGGAATTTTGTTTTAAGAACAGCAGGGTAGAGCCATGTAAGAATTGTAGGACCTAGACTCCACGTCAAATCAAAGGCTCTTCTGCACATGCAAAATGTATGAGAGATCAGTTTGAGATCATCAGCCTCTTAGCACGAAATGCAGGAGCGTCAACTTTTGACATTTTTTACTATCTTGTGAAAATGGCCAGGCTGTTCTTTTCCGGATTCACCGAGAGCCTTGACCTGTCGCATCAGAGCTCCACGATGCACAAAGCCAACCTTGTAAGCCCCATCAACGTTTCCAGATGAGCCGTCCACTACAATGCACCACAGGATGGGTGACAGGACACCCCCTGCAGGCATCCTCGCACGTCACACAGATGACTTCTGGGCAACAACGAAACTTAACACTTTTCAACATTTAGAAGCCCGGGACCACGGGTTGAACATTTTCCTTGAACTTATAAAAAATTAAAAATTAATTTTAAAACAAAATTTTCAAAATAAGGAAGTGAGACAGCAGCTGAAAATTTTTGTCACTCTTGTATGCCGAACCACTGCCCGAAAAAATGTATTTTTCTTACTGTTCTAAACAACAAACCATAATTTCCTCAAGGTACAAAAATGAAAATTATATGTACGGGCGTTTTCTTGGCGATATTCTTAATAAGTGCATTAAAATATAGCAGGAAGAAAGTTTTGAAAAAAATTTTGATACATTATATTTTTCTTTTTTAAAACACGATTTTTTCAATTTGTTATCTCAAAAATTATATTTTCGACTATTTTCATGAGCACTTTCGTAATCAGTGCATAATCATAATAATAATGATGTGGCGACCCCATCGCCCGAGAGCTCCGGCTCTTGCAGTCAGCCACGTTGCTTTGGGCTAACTCCCCAATGCAGCGAATTATGCGGTTACGTCACCAGTATCGCGCAGTGCCACCCACAATAGACATCTCTCGGATGGAGGCCATGGTTCAGTTGGGAGTGGCAATAGGACCGAACCGAGGCGACGACCAGGCAATAGCCCCAGACAAACGCAAGAACATCGATTTAAATGGTCGGACCAACTCAGGAGGGACATCCTTACCTGTTGGCAATATGCGGCCGGAATGTGCTCATAAAATGCCCCAGTATTTAAAAGATCAGGTATCCTTTTTGCGAAAAAAGGGATATCAAGCTCTTCATCAACAAGAAGAAGAGCAACATCCTCCAGCGAACATTCCATCCGTTCCAGCAAGACCACCTTTGCAGATAACCGATAATGCCAACATGAGAAGTAGGAGATCTATCCACCAAAAAGTCTTTCTCAGGATAGAGAAATTAGCTGAAGCTAATACTGCTCGCCCCAATTTTCTTCCCGAAGATGTTAATCTCTGGAATCTGAACTGAGTAGTTTACGAGAAGGCGGTCTCTCTGCTTAGCGACAATAGAAGTAACGATACTTCAGTACGTCTGAGTAAGACTCGCGATCGTATCGCACAGCTTCGGTTTAAAATTAAAACGGCAAGGGGGCATGCATCAAGTATTCAGTGCATGATTGGCTACATAACATGAAATAAAATATTCACTCCAAAAGTTAAGGCACTTGCTCGAAACTTAAGGAGAGCAAATCACACGCTGAACAAGTGTAAACTGTTGACCATCAAGCAGCACTGGACGCAAAAAATAAGATCTCTTTCAACAGTGAAACAGCGCCTTGAGCGGCGAGTAAAGTGGATTCAGGAAAATTCCACCTTTTCTACTCATCCTTCCCGTCTGTTCAATAAAACGTCACGTGCCGTTGAAAATCCGCCTAGTCGAGAAGAGATTCAAGTCTCATGGGAGCAAGTATATGGAGCTACTTATCAGCTAAATGAAGACGCTTTAGATATATCACTCTTTCGTAACTTTTGCCAAAGGCAAAGTTTACAAGATCCAGAGCACCAACATCTAGCTCGTATATTTACTTCTTTCTTAAACGGAGAACAACCCGTCCCGCAGTGGCTAGTGGAAGGACGCACGGTATTGATCCCTAAGACCGGAGATTTGTCAAGGCCAAAGAACTACAGGCCCATAGCTTGTTTAAACACTAGCTACAAGCTATTCACTGGCATCCTCAAGGAGAGGATATTAACATCTATGTAAGAGGTGCAATAGTTGAACAACCTGGATGCAAGAGAGGGCTGGCAGGTTGCAGGGAGAACCTGTTAATAGACAGGTGTATCACCCAAGACTCGATCATGTATCGTCGCAATCTGTCCATGGCTTGGATTGACTACCGTAAGGCATTCGATAACACGAACCATGAGCTACTTGTGAAGCTCCTTGAGTGCCTGGAGGTACATCCAAAAATTGCGAGATGCATAATAGAGCTCATGCTCTTATGGCGGACAAGATTTTTCATAACATCCGACAAAAGATAAGTGGCTACAAGCTATATCACATATAAGAGGGGGGTCTTCCAAGGGACTCTCTAAGTCCGATACTTTTCTGCATCTCCCTCTTGCCTCTATCTATTGTGCTCCGAGGCAAAAGCTCTGGATACCTATGTGGCTCGCCAAACAGAAGAGAATATAAGGTCAACCACCTTTTATACATGGACGACCTTAAACTCTTTGCTTTCCCAAAAGAGGACCTTAGCATCCTTGTGGAGCGGTAAATAGGTATTCTAAAGCGATTGTCATGATTTTCGGACTGGACAAGTGTGCCTGCGTCCACCTACAACAAGGAAGGCTAGAAACTACATCATAGCGTGACGATTATGATGTTCAACTCATAGGCGGAAATACCATTCAACATCTTGCTATTGGAGAAACATATACATATCTTGGAATACCGCAAGTGGAAACCCAAAATGTGCGTGTGTTAAAAACGGCCCTTGGAAAAAGGTATCGCCAAATTCTCAGAAAAATGTGGGCTTCCGAATTATCTGGAAAGAATAAGATCCAGGCGACCAATATGCTGTCCGTTCCTGTACTGCTCTACACGTTTGTTGCAGTAAAGCGGAACGTCGATGAGTTGAAGCAACTTGACCGAAGCACACGCAAGATGATGACTATCCATCGAAGTCATCATCCTAGATCTTCCGTACCTCGAATATACCTCCTTCGAGATAAAGGGGGTAGAGGCTTGCTAAGCTTAGAGTGTCTTCATCGAAGAGCGGTTCTGGATACAGCGTTGTATGCCGTGCCGCACATTTGATTCCAACGACACTGCACATGGCCTAGCATCACTAACACCTTTGGTGCTCAAAAGTCGTGCACAGGAAGCAGAACATACGCTTCTATTAAGAAAACATGCTGACAAGCCCCTTCATGGTAAATTCTACGGCATCATACGTAGATAAGAGCTCTCAATGGGTCTGTCCAACATGTTTCTCAAGTCTGCGGCATTGAGATTGGAGACTGAGGGATTTCTTATTGCCTGTCAAGACGGTGTTATAGACATCTTAGTTCACCGTGAGCGCATAATGAATGTACCTGTAGGCGATACCAACTGCCAAGCGTGCAAGCAAGAGCCAGAAACACTTGGACATGTTCTCAGTGGATGCACAAAATATGCACGCTATGGGTACATAGAGACACACAATGCGGCTCTAAAAGTGTTATGTTACCATCTGAGGCACTTCTATGGTGTTAATCTATTGCCCGTCCTGGCATACGCCCAGGGGGAACTGGAGTCCGTTGTGGAGAATGATCAATGCAAGATCTACTGGACTTTCTCATTCTCCACCACCCAACGTATCAGTGCTACGAAGCCTGATATTGTCGTCCAATATCTGAAGACCAAGATCATTTACGTGATTGAATTTTCGGCACCAGCCGATGTTAATATCACGGAAAAAGGGGAAGAGAAACGGGCGAAACATCAAGCACTTCTTTTCGAGCAGAGCAGGCTGTACTAAGGCTACAAAGTCCAGCTTGTAGTTCTCATAATCGGCTCAACAAGGTTCCAACTTGTCAGCGTCAGGCTCATTCCATCGCGAACCGGATGCAAAATGCTGTTCTTCTGCGATCACTTCATCTCGTCCGTCAACACTGTTCCTCGTAACATTCTACAAAGATTGGTAGCTCTAAAAAAGTTTCCAGATGTGAAACCATGGAGAATAGATACAAGGAGACCAAAGTCCTGTGCATTGACTTCACGAAAAATGAGCATGTTTTTTCGCGAAGTACACGCGCCTGAACTTCCCGTGCGTGGCGCTAGTATGAAGATATGTACAAATATTGCCTTGTGTTGCGGCCATATTTTTTGTACATATGTTCATAGTAGCGCCACGCACGGGAAGTTTAGGCGTGTGTACTTCGCGAAAAAATATGCTTATTTTTCGTTACATTACTTTGGTCTACTTATGTCTATTCTCCATGGGTGAAACCTTCATCTGCAACTGTCCCGTCTGCCGCGTAGGGTCATCTGAGGCTAGAGACCTGACTCCAAGGAACAGTGTTGCACGATGTCATCTCGCCTAAACTTCCCGCTCTTGCTTACCTTCTAGGACAGAAGGAGCAGAAGTGGATGACGTACACATTCCAGTTACGTCGGGATTGGTTGTTTTAAGGAACCATGATCGTAGCTTTCGGAGCCTACAAATTCTCATAATAATAATCATAATCATACATCGTTAAACGCTTTTCATAACTTAAACACCCGGAAAAGAAACAGGAACCTCAAAGAGCCTCCTTGCCGGCGACGGTAAGAAGCTTCCTTGTCGGCGCGCCGGTAGGGCAGCCACTACGTTCTTTAAATGTAATTTTCGTATTCTGAGATCGCGAGACGTTGTAGTTGGTGGGAGGGCTTACGATTCTTATCGGACTATAGTTCTGGATAGGTGAACCCGAGAGGCTGCATCACGAGGTGTAGCTACTCTGGGGAACTGACGGACTCTGGTCGTGTCAAGGGTTAAATGGTACCAGGGTTAACAAATCCTTAAACATCCTGGCCTGCCCCCCTCAGTAGAGGAGGAGAAGCAGGGGGCTCAAAGGGGGTGCCTCAACGGGGACTTCAGGTCACCAGGTCGAATCGCATATTATGAAGACCCGCCCCCTGCAAGCGGGGCTCTGCATGGGGTTTTTCTAATTTCCCTAGCTTCTTGTGGGACAATTGAATGAAACACGAAAAACAAAACAAAAACAATGAGGCGCTTGTTACGGGACTCTCTTCTAACCCACCGCTAATGGTGGAAGGCTCCTCAGGGGGCAGTCTACCAGGAGCGGTGTGAAATTCTGGATCCCTTGTGGCTCTGGACTACCGATCCTATCTAAGGGCCCTGAATTCGCCTTTCAATAGCTGAGACGAGAATCCCCATGATGCAGATTAATCTGCAGCACAGCAAAGGCGCCTCGGCGGTTCTAGCCAGGCGCTTGTCAGTGGCGCAGGCAGTAATTGCCCTAGTCTAGGAACCCTGGTTATACAGGGAAAGCATAAGTGGCTTTTCAGGATGTGGCTCCACATATGAGGGGCCACGAGAAAAAGCGCCAAGGGTATGCATAGCTATCAAGGGTACGGATGCGATGTTGGTGCCTAAGTTCTGCTCTACAGATCTCACCGTTATTAAGGTGAGACTCATCGGCAGTAGTGGAGAAAGGCTAGAGGTGTTTGTTGCCTCGGCGTATTTCCCGGGCGATGCCGAGGTACCCCCGCCTCCCAGAGAGGTGGAGGCTCTAATTCGGCACTGCCAAGAGAACAAGATTCCTCTACTGTTGGGCTGTGATGCAAACTCTCACCACACGGTGTGGGGAAGCACAAATATCAATGACAGAGGGAGAGATTTAATTGAATACATAGCGGGCACAGAGGTGGAGATTCTGAATCGGGGTGAAACTCCCACATTCCTGACTAAAAAGAGGAGTGAGGTTCTCGATTTGACTCTGTGTTCGGGTGTACTGATGAGCAGGGTAGTGGGCTGGAAAGTTTCCGAAGAGGAGTCTCTCTCGGACTGACTACATCATATGAGAACAGTTGCCCTACAAGCACAATTAAGTCTAGGAAGGGAGCAGAATGGTGGAATACTCACCAGAAGAGACTCCGTAAAAAGACAAGGATGTTGTGCAATAGGGCAAATAGAACACTAAATTGCCTTCAGACTGGGACATCTATAAGACGGCCCAGGATGAATACAATAAAAGTATAAGAAAGTATAAACAGGAGGATTGGAGGGGCTTCTACGAGGAATCGAAAGACATTCCGAAAACAGCGAGGCTGCACAAGATCTTGGCCAAGAATCCGGAAGCTCGACTCAGGCTCATAAGGCTCGGTAATGGTGAGTTCGTCGAAGACGAAGAAGCAACTCTGAATCACCTAATGGAAGTTCACTTCCCGGGTTTTCAGCGAATCCGAACCGATCAAGAGGAGGAAGGCTGGAGCCAAGAGGTGGAGTGGGCCGACTGGAATTTCGCCGCGAAGGTCGTTGATTACAAAAAGGTGAAATGGGCCGTAGGGTCCTTCTGTGCGTTTAAGTCACCAGGGGCGGATGGCATTTATCCAGCGCTTTTACAAAAAGGCATGGATCTAGTCATCCCTCCTCTTGTGAAATTATTTAGGGCAAGCATAGCCCTCAAACACGTGTCATCGGCATGAAAGGATGGCAGAGTGGCCTTCATTTCCAAATCTGGGAGGGAGGGTTACACTGCTGCAAAAGATTTCCAACAAATCAACCCGCTCCTCCAAGGGGAAATCTGGTATACGGATGGCTCCAGGGGTGAAACAGGGTCAGGAGCAGGAATCTATGGCAGCAACTGAGGGAGGGGGATAAGGATCCCACTTGGGCGAAATGCTACTGTCTTTCAGGCGGAGGTCCTGGCCGTCCTTCGCTGTGCTGAAACACTAATAGAAGAAAACTCTGCTGGCCGACAGATTACGATCTGCTCGGACAGCCAGGCGACACTAACTGCAATAGGGAAAACAGACATAACATCAGAACTGGGTTGGGAATGCAAAAAGGCATTAAAACAACTTGCAGAAAGAAACAAAGTCGCTTTTATATGGGTCCCTGGTCACACAGGGATCAAGGGCAACGAAAAGGAGGACCAGTTGGCAAAATGCTGTGCAGTGAGTGAAAACATAGGACCGAAAACGGTACTGGGAATAGCGTCTTGCTGTGTCGGGATGGTCATTAAAAGCTCGATCCGAACAAAACACCGCGAGTACTGGGAAATGCGTCAGGGATGACAAAACATCCCTTGCTCAGGCAAAACCCCTCGGGGTCCATTTTATGGAACCTGGGGAAATTACAACGCCAACAGTAGTCGACATACTGGGCTTCACCAAGAGGTCTGAGGTCAACTGCTGAGAGCGAATAGGTAAGAGTGTGGCACAATATGCTTTGTAGCTTGAGCGCCAGGGGAGCTCTTCATAGGTTTCCCGCCCGTCTTAAAACTAACCAAGAAATATTTCCTCAGTTCAATGTAATTGATTCTTTCAAGTAATAAATACGTATGGAAATTTAGTAATCTATTTTTGCGTAAATGAAAAAAAATTAGTTTCTTTGATTCTGAGAACATTAATTTGTTTTAAGGAAATATATTCTTGATTTGAAAAATTTAATCATGTAAACTACCTATATTTCAAACATAATTCTCTTGATTCATTCAACCAATAACACCATTATATAAAAATCAATTATCAAGTAAAATATGTGCTATATGAACTATATGTAAATGCTAACACCTCCTAAGACCTTGACCAAGGTCGCAGTGTGTGTAAAAAATACCATTGGGGAAGGGGGGAGAGGATGAATTTGAGGAAAAAACGCTCAAGGCTATTCCTTGCTTTTTAAGCCTCCGTGCAGATCCTGTGCGGTAAGACTTGGAAAATTGTGGGATAAGTCAAACGTTAGTCTGCTGTTTTAAGCATCACTTGTTTCAGGCCATACTTAACTGTATTCTCAGTAGTTTGGTTTTGTTTTCTGGCAAATTATCTTCTTCGTCTGCCGCCGTACTGCACCTGCTGTTTATTCAGAGTTGTGTGTTGTGACGCGCCAAAAGTTTGTCTGTTGTTTTGATTCTCAGCTGTTTTTTTTCAGTTGTGGTTGGGATCGTGAGATGAATTCTTTGGTTTAACCTATACTCGTACTTGTTTGTACACAGCATTCAAATTAAGTTTTTTTTGGCCTGGAGGAAGATATGATAGATTGGTGCTACTCAGAAACTATCGTTGTAGATTATTCGTAATCGTCGAGATGTATTCTGATGTTTTAATGTTGTTCTTGTTAAAGAAGAAATTCGTCTTGGGGGAAAGAATCCACCGGCCTTGGATGTTTCAAAGACTGTAGCAATCTAGAAGAGAGACAAGAAAACCGAAAGCATGGAAGCGAAAGTGAAGTCTTATCTTGACTTTGCTAGCAAATTCTTTGATATTTGCCCTTGCAAGAAAACGCAGAGAAAACGAGGAGGAGCACCACAGCTCCATGTTCCAAGAGCTTGGTTCAATATACTTTGGTCATCTCACTGTGGACAATACTGGAACTTATGGTATTGCTAACGTGATCTGGGACTACTTGCGCAAACTGAATGTAGATTTTGCCTCGTTGTTGTGATGTGTTGCCGATGGTAAAGCTACTAACACAGGAAACAAGACAGGGGTTATCATGACAATAGAAAAATAGCTGGGTCGCCCACTACACTGGAGTATATGTCAAATGCATTCACATGAGCTTCCACTACGGCACATAATCAGAGTAGTCGACTGAGACACAACATACTCACAAGGTTTTTCTGTTCCTATGGGAGAAAGACTCTATAATTGTCAGTCACGTCCTCGTCCAGTTGTTGAATGCAATGCTATTGAAACAGACTTACCTGACCTCGCTGCGATGCTTCCTTGAAAAATAAACCATTCATATTGGCTCACAACTGCAGGTTGTATGGACAGAGATTACATTTCCACCAGCACACTGTCCAGGAAACTTGTGGTTTTGGTGACTTTTATTCTTTGCGTTTACGTTCCAAGTTGGTTTCACATTCCCGTGCACAGCAAGATCACATATGCATCAAAGAATTTCTGGTAGCTAACAGTAAGGTTACGTTGGTTATATCACGCGTATAAACAAGTACTAGAGCATGTTGTCCAAAATAATGTTCACGCTGCGCATCCTGAAAATCTCTTATTGGCTACGCTTGTGGATGAGAAAACACGAGTAAGCCAAACAGCAGTCATCAGAATACTCCCTGCAAGAAAATAAGTCATAAAACAGAAAAATGTTTGCAAATAAATTCCATATAAATAATATGAATAAATTCCATAAAGGGACACTTGAGCCTCTGTCGAAAATTGTAGATTACCTACAAATGCCTTATCACAATCAGGAAGTGCGTGTAAAGTTGCGTAAAAGAGGTGACGGCAGCATTGAAAAATGTCTTGGGAATGCAAGCCCGAGATGGCTTTCTTTGAGCTAGGCTGTTGGAAAGTCAGCTCTATCCAGTTTTGGAAAACTAATCCGATTTTAAACCATTTTAATTTTGTATTCCTCCCGGGTGGAGAGCTGCACGAAGGCCTGAAAAGCATCAAATAGTCTTCACTATTATTTCCTGAAAATACGCCTTCCCCCCTTCCCCAATTATATTCCTATCACACATTGCGATCCTGACCAAGATCTGAGGAGGTGTTAGCGTTTACAAGTAGTACACATAACACATATTTTATTCAAAAACTGACATTTATTACACTGCTACAACAACTGTTTTATTACCTCATTTTCTTAGAAATTTCTAATTTTCAAACGCAATGCGCAGACTGATGATGAGATCGTAGAGAGCTCTATTTCGAAAACTTCCAAATTCACTCCGCCCTACTCTATGCGGAAAAAAACAATCATTTCAATTTTAAGTTACTATTCTATGACTCCTGAATAGAGACGGAAATCCTGATTAATAATAAACATTTATCTAGAGCTTAAGTGACAGTGAAACAATTTTTAACAAAAGGGATTCAAGCGAATAGATGAAAAATTATATTGAATCCCAGAATTTCGTAGCTAAAATATTCAACCTTATTTTTTATTATTATCCTTCTTAATTCAATATAAGTGACATCTATTAATATTTTATAATAAAAAAATGTAGAGATATTTTTAAAAAGATTCCATTGATGAGAGAACATGCCTGGAACTGAAAATGGTGAACCTTTTGGCAATCATCCATATACTTTATAACCAAGTTTTCCAGGTTCCTCGCGATTCTTCTGATTTCAAAGTATTTTATATTCAAACGTGAAATAAAGTATTGAGCACTTTTTGCAACATGTTATATTCAAATTTAAAAACAATTAAAACAATTAAAGCGATTTTGCACTACGCTGTCCTTCATTGTTTATGAGTTTCAGATAGTTTTTAAACAGTATAGATCTTTAGAGAACAAAAGTATCGCGATCTTTTTGAAATAAGTAGAATTCAATTATTTATTCTAAATACTGTACATTTTTGTTGTAAAAAAGTTATTTCAAATCAAAAACTGGGTACAAAAGTATGATAAAAAAAGAATTAGATAAATTGAGAACTGATGTGCGTTTTATGGAAGTGTTTGTACATCAGAAAATTGTTTTTGTTATTGAGGTTATTAAAGCATTTTTGTACTTCACTTTTATTTACCATTCATCACTCTGAAATAAGTAAAATTCAATTCTTCGACATATTTTAAATTATCGTTAAAGAATTGTTTTTTCGCGTTAAAAACTGTGTAAGCAAGTATTATAAAAAAATTGGTTGAATTGAAAACTGCGCGTTTTAGAGAGGTTTTTATATAGCTATGAATCGTGTTTTGTCATCAAGTGTTTTCAAGCATTTTGGTAATTGATTTTTCCTTATTGTTTTTTACTCTCGGATAGTTTGTAAACTTTTCATATATTTGAAGAATAAAATTATAAAGTCCCTCTTGAAATAAGCAAAATTCAATTCTAAATTCTTCCCCAATGAAAAAATGTATATCAAAGTCTCTTAAATATTTTGAATTTGTCTTAGAGCTACTCATTAGTCATCAGAAAAATATTTTCTTTAAAGAAAGGTTGAGTTCAACAACTTTTAGTTTGAACATGGTTGAGGCTCACCGTACGACTTGGTACCACGATGTCTCAAAATATTTGGCCAAGATTTTTTAACCAAGATCAAAGTGGTTCGACAGCTCAGTTGGTTAGTGCGCTGTAGAATACACGAGTTTAGGTAGGGTTCGAGTTCTCAGCGAGTGCCATTTTTCAAACCGTTTGAGCATGCGATTATAGATGTAAGTGACTGCGCGTGCGAATTGGCTATTATTAATTATCAATAATGAAAATTATATTTATATACAATTTCAAAAATAAATTTTTCGTTGAGAAATCATGTTTTGAATTTTCAGCGACTGTCTCTTAAAATTCGGATTTCTTGTCTAAGAGAATATTATATATTGTCGCTTAGTTTATTAATTATATATATATTTTTTTAGTTTGAATAAAACCATATTTTTGTAATTAAGATTGTTAATAATTTATTTGATGTTGTTATTCTTGTTTGAGTGACCTTCAAGGTCTCATTGGTAATCAAATGGGTTTCGCCCAATGCTCGTTCTCCTTGAAGGTCTCTCTCTGTTCTTTGAGTTTCAGCGCTTTCCTTTTTGGTGAGAGTGGGAACTCAGGTAGTGGCGTGATGCTCCCTTGGTTGAGTTTTGGGAGCTTTTCCGGGCTTTTCAGTTGCTATCAAGGTGTAGGCGAGTGTAGACATAATCGGTTGTTGCAATGATTTTAATCAAGTGTGTTTCTTCTAGGCAATTCAGGTATTTGTGCTTTCAAGTAAAGTCAGTGTGTTATTCATTCTTTCGATTCCTTGATTAGTGATTTCCCGACTCGATCATCTTCTGGTGTTGTGGGAAGTGACGAGTCGAATGACGTATTGCTTCCGGTCGCGTCGGGATCGATTGTTCGGTGAACGATCGTGGTCGTAGCTTCCGGAGGCTACATCTGTGCCAATTTTCTCCAACAACCCAAAACCTTTTTTGGGTACAAAAGGAGCACCTTGTTGGGTAGGCTCAGGAACCCGTATTTTGGATTAACTCGATAACAGGTATTTTGAAGTTTTCAGTAATAACGGTGATGAATTGTCTTGTTTCCTTTTTTTCGTCGACTTTGACATGACCAAACGTGATTCCTTCGCTACCCCACGCCAGTCCGTCATAATTCATTAACAAAGATTTTTTTTCTCACAATGGGAACCTACACCCTTCGAAATTTTGTTTCGATTCATACTTCACTTAATGACAGGTAATTATCAAGCTTGTAATATTCTAAAGTAATATGATGCGCTTTTTGTAACGCACGTTACATGAATTGCGATGCGAAAGTCTTTTAACTCCCAGTTAGGTCATGCGGTGGCGCTCTGAGCTTGTAACCGGAAAGTCTGGGCTCGATTCCTGCTGTCGGCATTTTTTGCCAATTTTTCTCATTAAAATATTTAAAAATTTCATTTGACTATTACATTTATTCAAGTAAAGCAGAAATGCTAACTTTTAACCATTTTTTTTTTAATTTTCAACTGTTATCACTTCTGAAGCGAATATTTTCAGGACAAATTACTCTAATTTCAAAATATGAATATTATAATAATAGAAAATGTATTTTATTTATATTCTATTTTGATATGATTTTATTTTACTATTTCTTCATATTTGAATATTTATTTTATTCCTATTATACTAGGCCGAATGCATTTCCAGTCGGACAGACAGTATATGTTAAAGTCACAGAATCGTTTCCGCCAGAAATATGTTTCTTTTCGGCCTAGTATAATCAGCATAATATAAATATTCAAATATAAAAAATATATAAATAAAACGATATCAAAATAGAATATTAACAAAAATTTAACCAATTCAATATGCGCAGATTTTTTTAGAGTCGTTTTTCTCGACACGGGCTGAGAAGCACATCGTACTACTTAAGTATTTTAAAAGTTTGATAATGACCTATTACTGGAAGGACAATAAATCTAACTAAAAAATTAAAAAGGTTGTAGGTTCTCCTTATCAGTGTACGAAACTTAATTGGTAATAAACAAATGAATAAGTATGCTTATGTTTTCTTTTTACAGCCATTGCAGCCTTATTCCCGGCCACCTATGTCCATGCGCAGGCACCCAAGCAAGTAAGTTTTTTATGGTTAATATAACTACAAAATTCGAGTTCATAAACTCTGGTTGATTTTTTTCTGGTCAAAACTGTCCTGGTTAATATTTCTGGTAACAGAAGTATCGCGATTTTATGTCGGTTTCCAGAAATCTGTCTTATGTCTCATGTCGTGTTGCTGGATATGTCAAGTGAGACTTAGTCGTCAATGTCCAATTCTCGAACAATCGCGATTTGTTTGATGCAGTTCAAGTTATAAAAGTATATATTTTTATAGTTAATCGTGAATTTAGTTGTGTTATATGAAAAAGCTGCGCATTATCTGTCTAAACACTAGTGGTGCAGGGATACTTCCAAAACCAGCACATATCTTTTGGGAGTCTTTGAAAAGTATTCTTGAAAATACTAACATTGTAGACAATAAAGAAACGAAGTGAATGTTCGAGAATTTTGGAATTGACTATGTGATCCAAGTGTGTACTATATAAAATCCGGAAGAAAATAATCCTAACAAAGAGTTTCAGATACAGCATGCGTCAACAATATGCTGCTTCTGCCTCGCGTGTTGTATCTATCTCAATTTATTAATATATCCACTTATAACGACACGAAATTTTAGCGAAGCGGAATATAGTTGCAGCACTCTATTTTCGGAAACTTTTTTTATATTATTTTCTTTGGGACCCAGTCCATGTAATTTCAGAGGGGGTTAGAAAGCGTCCATGAAGGTAGAAAAGTATCGAAATTCGATAGCCGAAAATCGATGGGTACCAGAATATCTGGTTGAGTTTACCAGCACATCTGGCTAAGTTTACGAGATTATCTGGTAATGTTGAGTGGGACGATGTATTTCTGAGATACCAGAAAACTGTCTTGTGAAGGTTTATAGTTAACTTTACCAGGAAATTATCAACCACAGACTTCTGATACTTTTAACCAGAATTTATGGTGAGGGCATGTTAAACATTCTATTCTAGTTGAATTAACCAGAATTCTGGCTGGTGCAACCAGTTTTTTTCAGTGCAGTGATATATAATACAAGATATGTTTCTGCTTCAGGAGGAGTTAACTCTGCCCTACCATGGAAGCAATTTGGTAAGCTATATTTTTGTGAGAAGTGAGTTTTCGGTAGCAGTGGAATCGTAGGAGTCTGATAATAATAATTCAAATAAAAATGTTTAATTAATCATAATAAGGAATTATTGTTTAAAATTTCTGAAATTGTGAAAAATGCCCAAAAAAAATGGAGAAATATGCGGAAAGTACCTTGCGGTGCTCAAAAATTGTAAGAAAAGTTGAATGCATATAGAAATAGAAGTAAAATATATACGCAAAATACTTTGCGTATATTTCATCTGGCAGAAGTGGTCAAACGCGTTTAATATGACCAGATCAAAAGTCACTTGTGGTTTCCGGAAAGATTAAGTTTGTAAACATGTCGAACTGAAGAAAGATGTTCAGGAAAATAAATCCGCAAACCACTTTGACAAATGCAGCATAGTGATTTGCGAATTTCTTCTGATGTAACGAGAGCCGACGATTGATAACTTTACAGCGTAGGACTCCGCAAGCGACTTTTCAACTGGAAATTGATTACAGAAAAATCGCAAGTCCATTTTCTAATAGAAATTGTTTCTTTACTCCATTTTTTATTGTAAAATCATAAAGATCAAGGCGTTTTGTACGAGAGGGGTATTTGCATTAACGAAAATGTGACCCTATACTAAAATTCTTTGCGCAAATGGGTTTTCTTGCGTACCACCATTAAACTCAAACTGCATTTTTGTAACAATAAATTTATTACAAGAATAATACATAAAAGTATGTTTCTTATAGTAAGAATACTCGAACACTAAAATTGCAACTCTTAGTATTGTCAGTGCGTATCCACACAATTTAATACTTTCAATGATACCGAATTTGTGTAATTTCAAATTATCAAACTGTAGAAAGTTTGATAAATAGCACTTCTTCTAATTGAAGTTATATTTCCTGCAGCCCAAACCTCTCCGGGATGAATGCATACTTCGATGCCGCGTAAGTAAACGTAATTTTACACAGTCTTTTTCATATTGGAAATTGATTGTTTTTCCCAAAAATATCAATACCTGAAACCTGACTACGGATTCGTGTAGCCTTGGCACGTAAAATAGAAGCCTGCTTGTCACTCCAGACTATTATTTCACTGTTAGAAAAATCTGTACTAGATTTAGTATACATGTAATGAAAGCAAGAATGCACAACATGAAATTAAACTTAGTATACCAGCGTAAGTGAATTTAGTATATTTATACTGAATTTAGTATACGTGTATACTAAATTTCATATACATGTATACTAAATTCAGTATCAATATACTAAATTTACTGTACTCTAGCGTACCAGCTGTATACCAGTAAATTAATATACCAGCTGACATACTAAATTTAATTTCATGTTGTGCAATCTTGCTTCCATTACATGTATACTAAATCTAGTACAGATTTTTCTAACAGTGTGCAACAACCCTGGTTTTCTGATGTGCATTCGTTTACTTGAAAAAAAAACGTCCAAACTCGCTTTTTTAATCACGCATGTACCAAATTACTTTTTCCAGCATATGCATGGAAAAGTCGCTTTTTGACGCCTGTTTTCGTTCCGTAAAGTGGCAGTTTATAAGGCGAAATTCGCGATTGCCTTAAAAATACCGTAGGACTCTTTGGATCAGGACAAACCGGGATTCCACTTTTGATCACGAAGGTCATAGAAACAAATCGAGTTAAACCTCCTGGTATTGACGTATCTTAAAACGTCCACGGACCTAAAATCTGACACATGATACATGAAATGTTTCTTTATCATAACATTTTAATTATTTATAGTAAAATAGAGAAGCATGAAGTCAGTGACTTCATCCGTACAATGTGGAGTATTTCGTTGAATGTACGAGAAACTGAACGAGATTATGATTAATATTCTTCTCAACCGAGTAAGAAAATTATAGAAATATATTATGAATACCCTAAAATATTTCAAATCCCTGATCATTTTTTAAAACTCTTGAAAATTCCTTGGAATCTTTAAAAATACTATATAATCTTTGAAATCTATTGGAATCATTTCAAATTATTGTTATAAAATTATTATTCATGTCATATAATTTTTTTCATTTGAAATCTGTCAAAATACCCGACAGAACTTGAAATCCTCTCAATTTTTTTTTAGATCCCCGCACATTTTTCGAAACTCTTGAAAATTCCTTGGAATCTTTAAAAATACTCCAAAATATTTCAAATCCTTTGGAATCATTTCAAATTATTGTAACAAAATTATTATTCAAATCATATTATTTTTTAAACGTTGAAATCTTCAAATACCCTAAAGTAGTTCAAATCCTTTTGAATCTTTTGGAATCCCTTCAAATGTTATAATTAATAAAAATAAATTTCATAATCTTTAAAATCGTTTAGAATTACTCCAAAATATTGAAATATATTATAAGTACCCTCAGGTATGCTCAACGCTTGAAACTCTTTTAAAATCCTTCGACATTTTTTTAAACTCTTGACAATTCATTGGAATTTTCAAAAATACTGTAAAATGTTCAAAGTCCTTTGAAATCATTTGAATATGAAATTTAAGAATTTTAATTAGATTACAATCAAATTCAAAATCCCATTTTATTGCAATTCCTAAAAACAAAAAAATTGGTTTCTTTGGACAAAAATAAAAAAGAGGAAAGAAAAATGAGACGGCAACCAACCAAATCCCCTTCCTTCTCTTTTTTATTTCTTTCGTCTTTTTTATTTTTATCATCAAATCACAATATAAGAGCATTCACAATATTTACCAACGTTTCGGTGCTCACACAGCACCCTTATCAAGGTAAGAAAAAGTAGAGCAGGTGGGAACAGCGACAAAACAATGACGCTATCTCCTCGATACCTGAGATCTAATTGTGGGTCAAAAGGCAAATCCGTGTTAAACAAACAAGAAATAAGAGAAACTCAAGACTCATAAAAACCTATTGCTAAATATAATTAAGCATACAAGAATAACTTTTGTGTAATTTATCCAAATCAGTTATTAAATTAATAGACAACTTATTTTGTTTTTTAATATTAGGCATTTCCATGAATTCTCTCTTTCTCTCTTTCTCTCATTACTTTCACTCTGTAAAATTTCAACATTATCCTAGTCAAAAACATGGTCAACGTCAACAAACCATCTCATATGTCTAGCAAGAACATTCTTATAACAACATCCCAAACGAGCATCACTTTTGTGTTCCTCCACCCTAGTATTAAGAAGTCTGCAAGTTTGTCCCACGTAAGTCATCTTACAGATCTTGTCAGTGATCTCGTAAACAACACCACCCTTCTAAAATTTATCTAAAAGATCTTTACAAAAAGTTGTTATTGAATCCATTTTAAATGGTATACGGAAAATAGTATGAATATTACATTTTTTTAAACATAAATTCAATAGTTTTCGAAATTTGACCAAAAAAAGGAAGAACAAAAGTATTGAAAGAATTATATTCTCTCAGCTGCTTCTGATTATCTGCAGATAAAATGTTACTCTGTTTGTTTTTGATTTGTTGAATTCTAATTGTAATATGTTGCTCAATTAACTTTGGTGAATAATGATTAAGAAAAAGGATATTCCTAACAATATTCCAATGCTCTTTGTGAAATGAAATGTGAGACAAACCTAGAGCTCTGTCAACTAAATTTTTGATTACTGCAATTTTGGAAATTTTCTTTTTTTTTTTGCAATTTTTGGCAGACTTCTTAATACTAGGGTGGAGGAACACAAAAGCGATGTTCGTTTGGGACGTTCTAATAAGAGCGTTCTTACTAGACATACGAGAGGGTTTCTTGATGTTGACCATGTTTTTGACTGGGATAATGTTGAAATTTGACATAGTGAAAGTAATGAGAGAAAGAGATAATTCATGGAAATGCTTTGTATTAAAAAACAAAATAAGTTGTCTATTAATTTAAAAACTGATTTGGATAAATTAAACAAAAGTTATTCTAGTACGATTAATTACAGTTAGCAATAGGTTTTTATGAGTCTTGACTTTCTCTTATTTCTTGTTTGTTTATAGCGGATTTGCGTTCTGACCCACACTTAGATCTCAGGTATCGAGGAGATAGCGTCGTTGTTTTGTCGCTGTTCCCACCAGCTCTAATTTTTTTTACCTTGATAAGGGTGCTGTATGAGCACCGAAAAGTTGGTAAATATTGTGAATGCTTTTATCTTGTGATTTGATGATAATAAAAATAAAAAAGAAGAAAGAAATAAAAAAGAGAAGGAAGAGGATTTGGTTCGTTGCCTTCTCATTTTTCTTTCCTCTTTTTTATTTTTGTCCAAAGAAACAAATTTCTTTGTTTTTAGGAATAGCAATAGGAGCATTTTGTGGTGGTTGTCCAAATTTGATCGTTGGATTCTTGTTTTATTTTCAGGAATTCTATAAATTCATTTGAAATTATCGTTACAAATTTATTATTCAAATCATACTATTTTTGAAAATTTGAAATCTTGTTGAATACCCCCAAATAGTTTGAATCCTTCAAAATCTTTTGAAATTTCAGGAAATTTGTTTAAAGCTCTTGAAAATTCATAGGAATTTTTTTAAATGCCCTGAAATCTTTCAAATTCAATTAAATCTATTTAAACTACAAGAATCAATCGCAAATTTCTTGGACTCTTATGAAATTTCCTAAAATTTTGCAAATTCTTCGAAAACTCCTTGAAATAATTCAATCCCTAAACGCCTAATTGCAGAAACAGAATGCATCAATGTGTAGCGTACTTCGGCTGTTTTATTTATGCATTTTTCTTCAATTTATTTACAGTCATGTTCTCTTTGTGCAAAGGCTTCTGACGCTTCGCGACGGGTGGTTGTACAAAGATATTGCATCTGTATGGTTTCTGTACATTCTCAGCCGAGTCGTCTAACCTTAATTTACCTCGCTAAATCCGGTTCAAGTAAGATGTCGTTGCAAAGAATATGTAATTCAATACTGCATATATAAAAACTCGCAATTAATACATCTTTATGAATGCGACTACAATATCGAACCAGATTACTCATGTCCGTGAAGTTAGCACACCAACAATTAAATAGCCAACTTTTTTTAATGGAATCGTTTGGATGTCGTTTGGATGCGTTTGGAAGCCATTTTTTTCGTTTGGACGGCAAAACTCAAAAAGATATTGAGTTTTCAAAATTGGAGTGCTAACTTCACGCTGCGGAACAAATTTTAATTTTTTTCAAAAATTTTTTTACCAATCGTTTGGATATCGTTAGGATGCGTTTGGAAGATCACTTTTGACTTTTGGACGATGAAACTGTGTAAGTTATCGAATAAAAAAGCCATTAGCACCATACTCGTGAGCGGCGCCTTCTCAAGTGGTAGTGACCTTCTTTGGTCAGCCGTGTCCTTAAATATAATATGATTGATGCATCACAGCGAAAACTGTGGTACCGAAAATTTACAAAAACGTTTAAAATTTTTGGATTATATAAATTATCGTATATTTTCAACATTTTTAAATTTTGTAAGATGTTCAAAATTTCTGAAATTATCAAAATTTTTGAATTTTACAAAATGTTCAATTTTCTCAAATTTTCTAAAATTTGTCAAATTTTCTAAAATTTGTAAAAGTTCATCATTTCTTGTAACACAGGCATGATTTCTGCTTATATGAAAGAATGTCAGAATCGTTATTTCTATTTTTGTATATATATATATATATACCATTAAGCTATTTCCCTTTCGGCGAGCCTCTAGGGGTAAGCGTGACACTACCCGATTCGGGTAGTGTTTCTAGGTGGATAGTTTCTTGTAGTAAATAACTACAAGTGTGGGCTCACCACACCCACGGCCGCCAACAGCAACGCAGTAGTATCAGACGGTCACCCATCCAAGTACTAACCGCGCCCAACACTGCTTAACTTCAGTGATCTAACGGGAACTGGTGTTTCCAGCGTGGTATGGCCGTTGCCATTTTTTATGGCCGTTGTATAAATTTATGAAATTTTGGAAAGTTCTAAAATTTGTGAAATATATGGTAAATATGAATAATAAAATTTTTTGAAAACATTAGAACATTTAAAAATTTAAGGGTTTTATAGAAATTTGAGAAACTACGAAAATGCTAGCATTTTTCAAAATTTAGAAACTTTGAAAATTAAAAACAAACTTTAAACCATTAGAAAATTTAATTTTATAGAATTTTTGAACATTTAATAAATTTTGAACATTTTAGAAATTTTGATAATTTTATAAATTTTGAACATTTTAGAAATTTTGATAATTTCAAAACTTTTAAAAATTTTCAACAGTTTCGAAATGTTGATCATTTTTACCAATTGTAATAATTTTTGAAAATTTTAGATATTTTAGAAATTTAAAAAAATTTTGAACATTAATTCAAGAAATTTGAATGATTTTAGAAATGTGTAACATTTCAAAAAATTCAGTAATTTTCATAAGTTTAAAATTTTTGAATATTTTACAAATAGAAAATTTCACAAATTTTATAAAAATTGACAAATTTTAGAGAATTTTGAAAATTTGAGAAAATTGAACGTTTTGTAAAATTCAGAAATTTTGATAATTTTTATCCTTTCAGAAATTTTGAAAATTTTAGAAATTTTCAACATCTTAGAAATTTTGAAAATTTTGAAAACTCACGGTGATTGAGATTATCCAAAAATTTTAAATATTTTTGGAAAGCTTCGGTACCACAGTTTTCGCGGTGACGCATCATATTATATTTAAGGACACGGCTAACCAAAGAAGGTCAATACCACTTGAGTAGGTGCCGCTCGAGAGTATAGTGCTAGTGACTTTTTTATTCGATAACTCACATAATTTCATCGTCCAAATGTCAAAAGTGAGCTTCCAAACGCATCCTAACGACATACAAACGATTGGTAAAATAATTTTTGAAAAAAATTAAAATTTGTTCCGCAGCACTCCAATTTTGAAAACTCAATATCTTTTTGGGTTTTGCCATCCAAATCGTTTGGATGTCTATCCAAACGATTGGTAAAAAAAATTTTGAAAAAAAATTAAAATTTGTTCCGCAGCGTGAAGTTAGCGCTCCAATTTTGAAAACTAAATATCTTTTTGAGTTTTGCCGTCCAAACGAAAAAAAATGGCTTCCAAACGCATCCGAACGACATCCAAACGATTCCGTTGAAAAAAAGTTGGATATTTAATTGTTGGTGTGCTACCTTCTCGGACATAGATTTCTCTGCTAAAAAGGTTGTTGCATATTGCTGAATGCTTTGTTTTGCATAAAGTGACGTGCAGATGAAACAAAAGTGAAGAAATTTACACTTCTTTTTCAGTGACTTCAGCATTAAAGCAGTCGTTGGCAAAACGTTTCCTTTCTCGGGAATGGGTTTTTGAGTACTAACAATTTTTGGATCCCTAGATGGATTCTGCGGCGTTCATTCTGGACAGCGTATAGGTTCGCCAGATTCGTCATATTTGTCCAAAAACTCGAAATAGTTTAGCCATGCCAAAAGAGAAGCAACTCCATCATCTTCGCAGTTCGCACCTAGAGTGTGATAATGGGTCAAGCATTTAACCACCAGTGCTTTGGAGTGGCCTATGAACTGATAGCATGTTGGTTTGTTGCTCGGTACTCTATTATCGCGTATCAAGTCCGAGAAATGATCAATTGGATGATGGCTACAATGCTTAGATTTGAGATGCATAAAACGGAATTTTCTCAGCGTCGCCAATAACTGTTGAAATCCTTTTAGAATGCGATAAAGGTTTATCAAACGATCAGGTTCCTTTTCCAAACCTTCATCTGTAATTATCGAATCTTAGTGCAAAATCTGAGTGTTCCACAGATTTCGTCATATATTTTCGAAAACTTCAGGTCGCCTCGGCTCACATGTTCTCAATTGCAAAGTATATGCGTTCCGAGAGTGAGCTTTGACGTATTGATGATCCGCTTCAGTTACAGTCGTTATCTAACGTGTCAAAAAAAAAAACACCGAACAACATTATCATTCCGAAGAGTTGTATTATCCTTTTTTTCTAGCCAGTCAAGCAAATGGAAATCGTGAACGTTATGCAGTGAATATTCAAAGCTGGCAAAAATATTGATCTCACTAAAATAACTAAAAAAATATAAATACAAAAATAATTTGAGCTATTTCATTTCACTAAAAGAACTAGAAAACTGAGAAAAATATATTTGAATGTGGAGGCCTCTGGACCTCGCACGGTTTCTGTGAAGCATACAGGGTCTGTTCCATTACTAGCACACAGGGCGTCCATTTTAATGGGGAAAAATGAGACCGTGTTTTTTGTTTCCTATTCCCGATAGGCGGCGCATGCGTTTCAAAAATATGCAAAAGTGGTTGCAAACTTACAGGGGCCAGGGGACTTCTAAACCCGGCGGTATATATTTTAAGAAGATCGAACATAATTGCTGAACTTGAAATGTCTTGCGTTGAACGAAACTTGTATTCCAATTTGATAAGATTGTAGTATAAGAAGATACATTTCTGCAAATATATTTGAATTATGATTTTTCTTCAATATGAATTATGCTTGAAATGAAACAATTGATGCCTAAATTAAGAAAAGAAAATTATAAGTAGGGGGAAAGAGGCAGGGAGATGTCTGCTCAGCGCAATTTAGTTCATTCTATTCCCCCTTGGAGTCGCATTCCTTAAATGTCGTGCTCTCTAATTTCTCCTTCAGGTTTCACATAGTGAACGCACTGTAAAGTAGTAGGACTGACTTTCTACAGCCCAGGCGGAGCAATCGAGGGAGTTTTCACAAGCATTATTAGTGGTGGGGGTATTAGGAACCAAGTGCATGCTCGAAAAGTCACCTCTGAGCATTTGCGGAGTAAATATCTCGTGAAAAGTAAACCCTTCTTTTGGCGTCCATCACGCTCTCATAATGGACCGTATGCTCGAGCAGCACCAGTCAAAAACAGCTGATCTGATCATTCCATCATCTCCGTATGCCTGCTTAATCATGGTGGAAGTCTCGGTTGCAGACTTTCTAAGTTTAACACAAAACTTCATCGTGCAGCGCTGCTCGAGCGTGCGTCCATTTTGACATCCCCGTTTTTTGCACTTTTTTATTGAAGTTCCGGAAAAAATATATGTGGCAGGAGCGTCAATATTGTCTGGCTCGAATAATGCTTTCAGAAGAAGAAAACCTCAGCTCGCCTTCGGCTGACCTTCTGGTCCATATTCGGCACCTGCGGCTCACCTACTACTATGCCTTCGCTTCGCCTACGGCTTCCTGATTGCTCCTGCTGAAAACATCATCCTTGTCTAAATACTTCAGGTTTACAGGCATGGTAAATAAACAACTATTTCTTCTACTCCGAAGTTCTGATGATTTCTGAACATCCTGACCACTCCTGACAAGTCTGACTATTTCTGAAGATGTTATTCATGAAGATGATACTCGCAACCTATCAGGTAGCTGTTCGGCTAGGACCGCAGTTAGGCCAACCGAAAAGGATTAAAAATTAATTTTTTCAATGTTGCATATACAGATTCGAAAATAAGAAATTCAGAATCTACGGGTTTCCATGATCTCAGATACCTAAATATTTTCCTCAAATTTTAAAAATTAGGATGAATATAATGTATCTTGTAAGGAGAAAGAGATATGTCAAAACGAAAAAAAAAATGCAGATTCCTCTTCAGAGTCACTTAGTACATAAATATCAATAATTGAATATAAGTAAAAAAAATGCGCATAAATAAATATAAATAAATAATATAAATAACCTGGCAAATATAAAAGGGATTAGGTTTCATAGTTTTTCATTCTCGGTCGCTTAATAAAAGGACTATCCTTCGAACGCCAGCTCTGCCGATTTCTGAACATTTTCTCATGAATTCTGATTTTTTCTGGACGATTTCTGTAGAGAAACGTAGCAAAAGTGGTTGGAAATAATCAGAAGTACTGACTTTTTTCTGATGATTCCTGACTTTTTTTTAGTAGGAGTCTCAACAGGAATCCTTTTGCAGTCAAAAATTATCCTTATGCGACTAACTTCACCTAATCTTGCAGCTAAATAATAATTATATTTGTGTGAAAAATATATTCACGTAGTTCAGAACAAAACAGGCAAGGGGACGATGTTTTTGTTTCAAGGCAACTTTTTCTCTGAATGTTCGCTTCACCGTAGTTCGCAGTCAGATTTCAGGTATAAAATTTGGCAATAAATGTACACTTTTCCACAGCAAAGTATTCAAAATCCCGAACCAGTTTGCTTTAAGAAAGATGGTAAACTAAAAACCTACGATAGACAGGAATACGTTTGCTACGGACAACTATGCAACGAAGGTATGTTTGTGTAGAATAGTGTATTATGTAACAAGTGCGAGAAATTGACGACTTACTAGTGTTATAAACATTGCACTGGCAGAATAGTCAAATTCGTGTGCTTGGTGACGCACACGACATTTTTTGAAAAGAATGAAAGAATGTGGCGATTTTTCATTTCAGTAAAGTATGCACAACTTGCCAGATTTCTCTTATTAGAGATCAGTTTGCGGAAATATGGTATTTCAACACGCAAATCTCCCAGTGGATGAATCTACCACTTTGCGCACACTTTACACACACGGAATAGTGCCATTTTCTTTCATTTGTTGCCAGAAAAAGAATTGTCTTACTTTTTGACGATTCATTTTTTGAATATCCTAAAATACTTCTTTTACAAATGTTTCAGTTATAAGCGCTTGAAATATATCAACCTCAAAACCTAGCACAGAACAATTTTTCAACTTTAAAAGATTAAAATTTCAGAAATTTCTTCACGTGACAAATATAACATTTCAGTGCAGAATAGTTTTCAAGACTCATCATTGCACAGTGGGCCGGATCTGAAATATATGTTCGTAATCGGCTACAGGTCGTATTTCTAAACCGAATTTGATGTTTCCTGTTTAGAAATGCTCGACAATGAATTTTTAGGATATCTGTGATTGGCGAGTTATATTTTTTTTCAATGCTGCAATATATAAACAAATAAGGTGGCAAAATTTCCAATTTCTGTTTTATGACCTTTTATCTTAAGAACAATTGCTGAAAGAAATTCACTAATGGTCATAGTGATTGCAACTGCATCCTATTAATATTTAAGTTAATTATGATGCAATAATTGCATATATTTTATATTATTTTTGAAGACATTTTTAAACTGCAAGCTTCATCAAGCAAAATTTATAAATTTTAAAAATTTTTAATTTTATTAATACATTTTTTTAACAACAATTTTCATAAACTCATATATCAGTCGGCCATTTGCGTGCAGAAAAAACAATTATTTTTTCTGCAGTCATTGCCGAAATTACCGTGCTACTAACAATTGACCCACATAATACATCAAAAATTCATTAATGTAGTATACCATTAAGCCATTTCCCTTTCAGGGTAGGCGTGACACTACCCGATTCGGGTAGTGTTTCTAGGTGGATAGTTTCTTGTAGTAAATAACTGCTACAAGTGTGGGCTCACCACAAACTGCATAATTGTAATAAAATTTTGTACAAGCAAACGTCTGAATTTGGCATTTACGCATAGAAAAAAACATATTTCTTCTTCAATTATTGTTAACGTTAGCTTGATTGTGATATTGAACGAACAATATTGATTAAAAATTAATATATGCGGTTGGTATCACCAATTTCGTAGACAAAAATTTAGAATTATCATCTCGACGTAAACATTTTTCATATGAAAACTGTAAAACAAATTTTAGCGCATTAATTTATAGAAGTGTTTTTAAAAATCGTCAATATTTTGTAATACGTAATACCATGCTTTAACCAAATTATAATTACGATTGTACTCAAATTTAGTTAAGAAGAAAATTCTTTCGGCAACAGGATTTTTCAGTTAAGCATTTCGAGGAATTATCATAAAAAATTATAAGAATAGTTATTTGTTAATTATTGATAACAGTTATATGTACTGATCCTTGCTATAATTACCTAGAGAGTTTTCATAGTGAAGTAATCAACAACAATATAATTAAAGAAAAAAAATTTTATGACACATGTATGATTACAGCCCTTTTCGACCTTCATGAAGCAGGGCTAAAACTCTAATTTTCACCCTCCAGGGAGTAGAAAGTACTTTTTTACTCCCTAGGGACTAAAAAGTGAAGTCAGAGGTAAATAGTGAAAATTATACATCTATGAGCTCGCATTTTACGATTATCAGCCCACTCACCGTGAAAAGTGTGAGGAAATTTTGGTTGCAGATAATAGAATTTTGCGTTTATGTATGGAAAGTTACCATATATAACTGATCAAATTACTGTCAATTATCGAAAATTTTCATAAATTTCCGGAAATTTAAAAAATGAAATTTTGGTAATTTATGGTAAGTTACTATATTTATCGAAAAATTTCCATAAATAACCCAACATTTTCATGAATCTCTGGAAATTAAAAAAAATAATTTTAGGTGATTTATGGTAAGTTACCATATTTACCTGTGAAGCTACCATAATTGACCGCAAATTTATAGACATTTTCAAATTGAATTTTGGGCAATTTATGCTAAGTGACCATAAATCACCTTTAAAATTACTAAAAATTTCCGGCAATCTCCAGCAATTGTTTCATTGAATTTTTAATAATTTGGAATGAGTTAACATAAATTTCATGCTTCTTTATTCAAAATCTGATATGGACTGAAATCACGACCGTATTTCAAGAAATGTCTGAAACCATCCATTTGTTATGAAAAATATCGTATGCGCCAAGGGGGAGAGGCAATTTTTCGACTTGTGTATGTTTTCAGTACTCGTCGAAAAGGCACCTCTTCTCCCCCTAGGTGCATAATATACTAATCTTTCTCTACGAGAGAATGGTATGTTGAAATATTTTATGATGGCATTGTTAGTAGCAATTACAAAAATTGAAATTTAGTGCCTCATATCCAATTTTACAATTACTTTCAACTTCTTGTTGGATAATTTTAGTGGAAGGACGGTTTTCTTGTATTTAGAAAACTCAAAAAAAGTTCTAAAGTCGGGATCTAAAGTCGAGGTCCCTGACTTCTTTTGATTGCAACTCGCTCAAAAAAATCTCTCAATTTTTTAATAAAGAGAACCTGAAAGCTTAAAGTCTTCCTAAATCAGCGATATCATCACTTTCACCCTAAAAAAGTTTTGTCAATAGTTGGAGGTCAAAATATCCCAAAAAACACACCTTTTTTTCAAGTGTAGACTTCCACCTGGTCCCAGAAAGCGGTCGACGTGCAATTTCGTGTTGTAAGTACAGTGCAATGATTAAATCTATTATAAAATCATTGTTACGCAAGAAATATCATTTTGAATATTTTTTACTTCAATCAGTGTTGGCGTACAGGCCGGCGCAGCAGGACAAGTGGTAGAAAAAAGCACCCTTTTGATGACAATAATAGCGCAGAAGGCTTCCTTCTCGAGTTACTATTGTCGTTGAAAGGATATTTTTGCTACCACTTGTCCTGCTGTGCCGACCCACACGCCTAAACTGATTAAAGCTAGAAATATTCAAAATGATATTTCTTGTGTAACAATTATGTTATCATAAATTTAATGAACACACTGCACTCACATTACGAACTGCACATTTGGAGTCATTAAACGGCTTCCTATCTCTATTCGTTTTCAAGGTGAGGTATTTGTAAATAAATCCCCCTAAGAAGTAAATTATTGAATATTTCAGAATTCTGAAAAATGTATTTCATTAAAGAATGCTGAAAGAATATTTGTGAATTTTGTTAGATGTTTCCTAACGTCGACCGCTTTCTGGGTCGAGGTGCAAGTCAATGCTTGAGAAAGGTTGCCAAAAAAACCCTGTTTTTTGGGATGTTTTGCCCTCTAACTCTATCGAAAATAAGCATTATTAATGATCTGGAAGAATTGTTGATAACCGTGAAATGACAAAAAAAAATTTTTTTTTGAAGATGCCATCCTGCGCAATATTTTAGATTTATATCCAGAATTTCACTCCTAATCTTGTACAATAATTTTTAATTGATAGGCTTGTTACGAGCTGACAATTACCCCCACTCCACGTCTCATTAGCATATACAAAGCGCCGCCTCTCTGAGGAGTTCACTTCTATAGCTGTACTCATAAACGTAAATAAGAAGCTCGAAGTCAGAGATTGACTTCGAGCTTACACAACAAAGCTCATTAAGCATTTTTACGCATACAATTTTGGCGATCCTGCCAGGATTGCTCTTTCGATTTCTGTATCCACGGATATAATAGAGAAGTCCTATAAAAGCAGTTCTTGTGACGAATCCTGGAAAGGAATTCTACGGAATTCATTTCAGACGAGAAAGAAAAGAATTTTACGAAATTCACTTGAACTCCGGATCTACCTACGGGTGGCCCGACAACCTAAAAAGTATGAAAACGGTGGCTAAAAATAGTTGGTGAATTGCGTAGCCGCTATTCAACGTAAAACCACTGTTTTTCCGAAATTCCAAAATTGAACGCGGCCTGCAATCAGGCGGAAGACGCATCTGCGCAACAACGCTTGGAAGACCGACGACCAGTCATCGGCCAACGCCCAAATCCAGGTTAACAACGAGGAACTCCACGGACTCGCAGCTGCCAACCAGAAAGGATCTGGCCATCCAGCGAATTTAGACAAAGTAAGCATTTAAATAAAAAACAAATCGTATCGAATTGCAAAGAGAATAAGTCCTCCTTGCTGTCTGAGGAAGGAGACTAACTTGAAATCAAAGTTAATTTCACGTTAGACGAGGCGAAGTTTTGCAATTCCGGTAAGGTATACTCCTGGTGCGGCAGAGCACTGCCTTTCCTCAACAATAATAGAAACCATTACTTTGGAATCAGAGAAATTGTACTAGACGATATCATTGCATTCCACTGTATTAAAAGGCTATACGTCCAAAGCAAACGATAACCTCGCGTTTCAGATAACAGGAGCGAGATCGATATTTCACGCTGGCATACGCAAAGTATCGAGATAACAACGGTGTAACTTACGCGACTGACGATACTGACGAGACTTCTGATTCATCACACGACCTGATTCCTTTATTCCTTACGGCAATTACCTCCCCCAACAATACTCAACCCACATCGAGAGCACAATCTCCAACGCACACAGCACCGGATTCTTTATTAACTCTGGATCCCATTCAGCAATTGCGATTGAAAATGCAAGCGTTGAGACTCGAGAATTCCAGAATGAAGGAAAAATTCGCCACACTTAACGATGAAAATCACAACAGGAGACGGGAAATTAAACAAGTTGCAAAAAATACAGCACTTATAACGGACGACGATTCGGATCCTGACGCTCAAAAAACTGAAGTCCCTAGACGAGGAATAAGGCAACAGCTCCCACGATCCGCCGAGCTTCCGATATTAGAAATCAGACTGCCAATCTCTCAGCAAACTGCCCTTACGAATCCACCACTACCAACAAGTGTGTCAACGGAACGACCCAATGATCTGCCCACTAGAACAGCCACGATAATCACTCCCCTAGCACCAGCAAAATATATGATTAGAACAATTAAAATCCTTAATGGAACTAACGATGCCGGTATCCACGAATGGATAAAAAGCGTAAAAAAAGCTCGTTTACGCTGTAACAATCAAGACTTACTTCTCGATTTTGTAATAGCTGAAAAAATTAGACACAACGCCGAACAAGCTATACGACACATCTCAATAGGAAGTTACGAAGAAGTATACTCAGCTTTAGAAACTAACCTCGGAATACAAAGCTCAATTGAATTGTGCAGAGCTAAATTGGACGCAATTAGACAGGGAGGAAACACGTTTCAAACTTTTAGCCTTCTTTTCAGAGACGCATATAAGGACCTTGTGTACGCGGTACAAGCAGAATACCCTTCCGGAACGAAAAGGAAAATAGCCCTAGAAATAAAAGAGAACTGCGCGATCAAAAGATTCATAATGAATTTAAGAGACGATATTTCGTCACAGGTTAGACCAATGAAACCTACGACACTAACAAACCCCTGCAAGAAGCACTGGAAGCGGAAGCTTGGCAACGAGAAAAAAATAAAGATAGAATACTTAGACAAAGCCAAGTGCCTAGGAAACCTACTAAATTTCAACCCCGACCAATAAAAACTAGACCTTCAGCAAATACAATACCCCAACAGGCGAGAGTACCAAACTCGAATTTCCCACTAAGCGGAAGATTAAAGATGTCCTGCCACAAGTGCGGAAAACCTGGTCGTTTTGCATCCCAATGTTTTTCAAAACCCCAAAATTTTTCAACTGGGACAGTTCCGGAAAAGACCACCGAAAGTAAAAACTATTCAGGAACATCAGGAACCCCAAGAAGAATTTAGAAAGGGAGGAGATGGCAACGGAGGAAGTCCAGGAGCTCATAAATTACGAGGACCAAGCAGAATATCTGAATTATCCGGAAAATTATAATCAATACATGGAAGAAGAAGAAGCGACGGATCAATATACAAATTATTAGTAGATAGCGGAGCAGCAATCAACATAATTAAGAGAAACCATTTACAGCCCGACCAAGAAACCTTTATGTTTCATAAAAAATTCTCAATGGGAGACGATCACCACGAAAATACGGAAGCCACTCATCTGCAGTATTTTGGAAAGAAACAACTATTCCACTTAGTAGAAGAAAACTTCCCATTATTAGAAGATGGAATAATAGGATTGCCATTCTTCCACAAATACCCAGATATGCTGTTACAAAAACTGATTTGACAATCGACAAATGGAAACCACCATTACATTTCGAGGGAGACTACCTACCAGGAAACTCGACAAAAATCTATAAAATCAACGTACCCGACGAAGAAAATCAAGTAATTTGGGTAGAAGATCAAAAAGAAATTCCTGATGGACTATACACACTATACAATAATAAGGTAGAATTACCATATTATAACTATTCCTAGAAACCCATCAAAACACCAGAGAAAATCAAATTCAGCAGAATTACGTCTATAGGATCACGAGACGTTGATCTTGCCCAAAAAGGGGTTGATTACCCTTCAAACTACTTCAAAAGACTGAAAAAACTTCAAAATTACCAAAAATTAGAGAACGGATACAAAAAACTGTGACTCAATACTCATAAGTCTTTACTTTAGATGGAGACCCCCTACCCTGTACAAATCTAACTGAACATCAAATAATCCTGAACTCAGGAAAAATTATCAACTTAAGGTCCCATAAACTACCCGAGAAACACAAGGAATTCTCACTTAATGAAACAAGTGAATTACTGAAAAAAGGTATAATAAGAGAGTCCCAATCACCTTTCAACTCCCCACTATGGATAGTCCCTAAAAAAGGAGGAAAGCTTAGAATGGTAGTAGATTATCGTCAGATTAATAAAGACACCGACCAAGATGCATACCCTCTTCCGGTAGTAGACGATATCCTCGACCAGTTAGGAAATGCAAAGTTTTTCTCAGCCTTCGACCTAAGTGCAGGATTCCACCAAATCCCCATGCAAGAAGAGTGCAAAAAATATACAGAATTCTCTACTATACAAGGGCATTTTGAATATAATAGGATGCCTTTAGTCTAAAAAACGCACCCGCTACCTTCCAACGTATGATGGACAATGCGTTCAGAGGACTAATTGAGAAAGAATGCTTCGTTTACATTGACGATATTGTAATATTCGGAAAGACAGTAGAAGAACATAACAAAAATTTAGTGACTGTCCTGGAAAGAATAAAACAATTAGGCTTGAAATTAGAACCATCAAAATGCGAGTACCTACGTCCAGAACTAGAATACCTAGCCCACCTGATCACCGCAGAAGTAGTTAATCCAAACCCTATTAAGATCATGGAAAACCAGGAATTCAAGCAGCTGAAAACACCTAAAGACGTGCAATCATTCCTAGGATTAGCTGGATATTATGGCAAGTTTATAAAGAACTTTTCATCTATAGCTAGACCACTCACCAGGCTAACTCAAAAGGACACAATTTTTGATTGGACTCCAAAGTGTGAAGAAGCTTTTGAAAAATTAAAAAACATATTAACAACATCACCAGTATTAAGATTCCCCGATTTTTAAGAAAGATTCACTCTAACAACCTACGCATTGAATCAAGGATTAGGCGCAGTGCTGTCCCAGGCCGGACATCCTTGCTTATTTATTAGCAGAACCCTTAATAAAGCAGAAGAAAATTACAGCACCTCAGAAAAAGAACTCTTAGCTATAGTATGGGCAATGAAAAGGTTACGTCAAGACTTGCTAGGAAACAAGTTCAAAATCCAAACTGATCACAAAGCACTCATTTGGTTACACAATGTGAAAGACCCTAGCTCGCGACTCTTACGATGGCGATTACGGCTAGAAGAATATAAGTACGAAATAGAATATGTTGAAGGAAAGAAGAAGAAAGTAGCAGACTGCTTATCGAGTCTATCCCCAATCCACACCAGCGATATTCTACAATAGGCGCTAGACGGAATAGATTTATCTACCGACGATGAGCTATCAGATACCGAAATTTTGGGTACACCAGTTAAACGCCCCACTATCATCAATGACGAAATACTACAAGAAAAAATTAAAATCCCAGTCAGAAGAATGTGCGAATCAGTAGAAAGAAACGACGATCCCAATAATTCATCTGGATCCGAAACAAATCAGCAAAATGAACTTTACAACGATTTTATGACATGGCAATTGAACCCAACGCAAGGAAAATTAAAAACAAAACCCAACGCCGTCGGAAAACTCTGAAAAGTAATAAACAAAGAAAACATGTCAAAATATAATGAAGAGGATTGGTTACGGAAACTAGGCTGGTTCATCGATGAAACTATCAGCAAAAAACTAACATTGATCAGATTTATATTCGGTGATCCACTATTTACACCAATAGAAAAGGAACTGATACAGGAAATGATGGAATACCTATCTAACTGCATCATGCTATGTAATCTGTAAAGATAGAGAAAATATTTATAGCTTACCGAATTAACATTAATCATATTAATAAAATCAATAACTGCAGATTATAATTTTCAATGCCTAGTTCTAAAATCTCTTTATTTTGAAGGCTTTAATATCTAAATCTAAAATTATTAAACTCAATCAAACTAAAACTGAAACCAAACAAATTATAATATTTACAGTAGGCCACGAAACTATTTCTTTTTTTATGATTAAGTTCTCTTCATTTTAATCATATCAGAGCTGATATTGTTCTTTTTAGAGGAATGAATGCTCGTAAATTTCTGTATAAATGGGCTCATTTTAAAGCTAATTTTCCACAGTGTCGCATCGACTTATATGTATAAATCTAAAACAAGTTCTTATCGCATTGCAAGAACTAAAATTTGTAACAAAAAAGTTGGAAAAATTGCAATATTCTTTGTGGTAAGAACAATACTTTTGTAAAATATATGAAACACATAATCATGAAGTTTCTATGAAAGTCCCTCAAAATATATATTAATTTATTTTTTATTCTGATTTTCCTACAGATAAGATGTTTTACAATTTTTCCAACTTTTTTGTTATTGAACATTTAGGAAAACATTGAAATTCACGCTATTTTTGCAATATCTACTTAAAAGATAGACAAATTGGCTTCATCTTGGACTCATTTCATACAAAATTTTGAGGGCACTCAACTCTTTCAAAAGAAAAGTGTTAACTTTGACATGATTAAAATAAAGAGAACTTAATCAATCATCAAAAAAGAGGTGTACGAATACTTTCGTGGCTTACTGTAAATAATTACATATGCAATTGGTTATCAAGGCTTTAAGTATGAGATTTTGTGATTTAAAAAAATTCTATAGTGAAATTGTCCTGACATTTTTAATATCTTAGTTTAAAACTATTATAGATTTTAAAGGATTTCAATTTAAAATTGTTGAATTATGAAGGCTACCAATGTAAAATTATTTTACAATATTAGCAGAGAAATTCTGAATGTAAATCCAAAATATTTCGCATGATGGCATTTGAAATTAAAAACAAATTTCTGGTCTTTTCCGGTTATAAAAAATTTTCCAAGCTCATTTATAATGCTCATTTTCAATAAAAAGATCATGAAGAACCCTATTGTAACTATAGTAAAAAGAACATTTTTCAAATTTATATTAAAAGAATTATCGAATGAGATAATGTCCACTCAAAACCTGCTGACTGCTTGTTTTTACGAATAAATAATAAAATGTTGATTTTTTTAACTTGAAGGTGTTTAAAAAAAATCTCAGCAATTCTTTCAGCAAAAATAAAATAAAACTTTAAAAATTATTCAATTCAAACTTTGAAGCGTTAAACATTAAATTATTATTGATTACTAAATAATTGCGGATTCGAAATAGGTTTAAGGATAGAAAGTAATAGTAAAAAAGTGATAAAGTGTATAAAGTAATAACTTTGAATTATTGTCGACAAGTAGTTATTTTTTCAATGATTTGGGTTCATGAAAATTATAATAAAAGAACAGTTAATAAAAGAAAGTTTTTTGCGCAAAAAGTTCTTTCTCTGAATAATCTAACTTCAAAACTATTTCGAGCCCACAATTATTTATTAATTAATAAGTGTTTAATTTTTAACGCTTCAAGTTTGAATTCAATAATTATTTATCTTTTTAATAAGATAGCACATAATTTGACGTTTAAACTTTTATTATTACGTACCCTTTACAATTAATTAAGTGCATCCAAAAAAGTTTGATTAAAGCACTGGCAATATCATGACTAATCACGAGCACAAGTGCCATTTTCACTACTAGTCACAACATTCATATTTAACCAACAATAAAATGCGTTTTTTTTATATTAATATAGCGTATGTGATGTTATTATTATATAATAGTTAAACTTTAAGTAAAAGAGAATAATTTTCAAAAAAAAAAAAATAATAAAACAACTGATTTTCAACAAAATAGTTCAATTTTCAACCAAAGTGATAAATTTTTTAATGAAATTACGAATCTTTAACTGGAATAATTGAATATTAAACCAAACAGAGAACCTTTCACCATGCAGATTAATTTTCTACAAAGAAATACGAATTTTGAACAAAATTGATCAATTTGCAACCAAATTGTTGATTTTTTAACTGAAAAAGATAAATTTTTAAGCAATACTTGAATTTTACAAAAAAAAGGATGCATTTTCAACAAAAATTTATGAGTTAAATGGTAAGTCAAACAATTTAATTCTTAACAAAAAAAAAACGGATTTTCAACCAAAAAGTTCAATTTTCAATGAATGTGACGAATTTTCAACTCAAATGATAAATCTTTAACTGAAATAGGTGAATTGTATACAGAAAATGTACAAAAATTTTCCACCAAATAGTTCAATTTTTAAATAAAAAAGATCATTTTATCAACCAAATAGTTAAATTTTCATCCAAAAAGATACATTTTTAACCAAAAATAGAATAGGTAAAGTCTTAGTTAAAAAATTAATTTTATACAAAAAAAGAAGAATTTTCAACAAAATAGTAAAATTTTCAACTGGAATTGTTAAATTTTCAGTTAGAAAAGTTTATTTTCAACTAGGTAGATAAATTTTCAATCAGAGATGAATTTTCAATTACAATGATGAATCTTCAACGAAAAAGATTAATTTTCAACAAAAAAGTCAACGAAGAAAACAAATTTAAAACAAACTGTTGAATTTCGAAGAGAAAATGTGAATTTTCAACCAAGGAGAATAATTTTCTACCAAAAAGGACGAATATTCAACAAAGCACATGAAGTTACTATTAAGTACAATAAAATAAATAAAAGCTAAACGAAAAGGGTGCTTAGCCTAATATGTCATTTAAACTTTACTTTGACCAAGTTTCTTGAGTTTTCACTTGATCTTTCATGGATTTTTCTTCCTTTTCATCCACCCCCAGATGAAAATTCCTGTACAGGAACCTCGGAGGATCTTGCACATGTTCCTGTACATGAAACTGCACACGAACCTGTACAGGTAATCTTGACGGTTCCTGTGCAGGAATTTGGCGAAGGAAACTGTACATGATCCTGGAAAGGAACCTGTATACAAGCTAACCTTTGAATGGTCCTGTACAGGTTCCTTCACTAAGTCAATTGAGGTGTGGGTTCATGTACAGGAACATGTTCATGATCCTATACATGAACCTGCATAGGAACTAATCCGCGAGGGTTCGCTGGTGGCTTGGCTCTCTCGATAGTGAGTTGGTTCTTAAAGGGAATAAAAGGAAGGCAAGTTCATAGCTGTAAGCGACATCAGTTTTCGCAATGGCTTTCTGTAAAGGACCCTATACGTGTTTCTGTACAGGATCCTTCCAAAGGTTCCTTTGACGGCTTTCTGTAAAGGATCCTATACACGTTTCTGTACAGGCACCTGTACAGGACCATTCAAAGGTTCCTTTGTCGGTGCAGGTTCCTTTGCAGGATCATGTATAGTTTCCTTCGCCAAATTCCTGCACAGGAACCGTCAAGATTACCTGTACAGGTTTGTGTGCAGGTTCGTGTACAGGAACATGTACAGGATCCTTCGAGGTTCCTGTACAGGAATTTTCAGCTGGGCCTAAATAAAAATTCACTCCCTATAACAAACATTTTTGAGCAAGAATAAAATGTAACCTACTTCTTTCACGAAAACTACCATTTACAGGTTAGGTTTGTCAATTTTAACGAAAACTTGTATGCAATTTATTTATCTCTATGAAAGATTGAAATAAAAGTTCATTATACTATTGAGTTCGATTTAATATAGAAAATAACATAAAATAAGCCGTAATAATATTAAAAAAAAACACATTTCGTTGCTGTTCCATAATAGGGATATGGATTTTGGAACACCGGTACGAGAGTCCAAAAGTTGTTTCATAATAAGTACTTTACTTAGACTAAATTAAACTGTTAATAGGTGTTTTGCATTCAGAAAAGATCAGCCCATTCATTGATATAAACATTTTGAAAATATGCTCTACTACCGTTCCAAAACTAATGAAAATCTCATAACCCGCTCAAAATTTGTCTCATGATAGGTACCTTTACTTTAACTAACATCCCATCTATCCTGTTTTTTTTCTACAGGACAAAAATATTCAGCGTTATTCAAATTTTTTAGTTAAAATGGACTTTGGTTCAATGGGACTTTAGTGTAAAAACATACCTACCTTTTCAGTTATAAATGTATAAATAATTATAGTGAACCGGGAAATTAGTTCTGTAATAAGAAAGAGCTGCGTCTTTGAAAAATCTTATCGAAAATATAAAAATTGTGGAAAATAAATAAAAAAAGTGAATTGTCGAGAATTTTGGTAATAACCACGTGATGTAAGACAATGCATCATTAACAGAATACATCAACAATATGCTGCTTTTGCCTCGAGTGTTGTATCTATCTCAATTTATTAATAAATCCACTTATAGGGAAAAGAAATTTTAGTGAACCGGAATATAGTTACTGCAATCTGTTTTCGGAATTTGTTGCTAGATTATCTTCTTTGGGACACAGCCCATGTAATTCAAGAAGGGTTATCGAAAGTCAATATCCGAAAATCGGTGAGTACCATAATATCTGGTTGAGCTTACCAGAACATCTGGTTAAGTTTATCAGATTATTTGGTTACGTTGACCAGAACGTTGAATTAATAAGCTATCAGAAAGCTGTATAGCAAAATTTTCTTGTTATCCTTACCAGAAATTCTAGTTAAATTTACCCGTGTTTCTGGCAAACATTAACGAGAAAATTGTCCACCAGAAACTTCTGATACTTTTAACTAGAATGTATAGTAAGGTCATATTTAACCTTCTATTCTAGTTGAATGGATCATAACTCTGACTGTTGCAACCAGAATTTTTTTTTAGTGAAATGATAAATATGTAAGTTTTTGTTTACAATGGTTTTTATGGAGAACATATAAATTTGTTTATCAATTCTATTGGTTAGTTCTCACAAGTGAGGCAGTTCTAACGATAGTTCAAGAAAAAGTAATTTTTTCAACGCAAAAACGGTTCACTGAGACATTTGTTTACAGGATTTGTTATTAAAAATACGCAGTCTTGATGCTTAAAATTGAAAAATGTCTTTGACGGAAACTGTGAATGTGGTATGATCGGAATATCAATCTAGCCGTGAAGAAAACTTAAAAAGTAACAATTTGTTTATGAAAATTATTTATAATGATTAAGTGTGATATAATTTCAATTATTTTTATTCCATAAGTGCAGTTGCTATCATTCTGACCAATAGTGTGTTTATTTCAGTAGTTTTTGAAAGGTAAAATATTCATAGGGTTGAAATGGCCCATTTTGCCCATTTTTCCACTTCAATTGTTTATATATTGTTTCACGTAGACGAAAGTTAAAGAATCACAAATCGTGGTTCCTTTCCAAATTTAATGCTCACTATATTTGAGAAAAAATAACAGGGTATCCAGCGACTTTGAAAACCTTGAAAACCTGGAATTCTCCTTGAATTTTTCACGAGAACCTTGAATTAAATTTTTTTCGTTTTAAAACAGTTATTTTATTGAAATGCGAAAAGTGATTCAAATCTTTTAATCTATTATAGAAGAAACATCTCGTTTAGAAGAAATCTTCCTACTGAAAAGTTTTTTATTTATCAAGATATAATTTATCTTTTACTCATTGCAGAATGAATAAAGAGATTTCGCGGCATTTTTTTAGATTTTACCAATTATTTTATAGATTGCAATAAACAGACTTTAATATTGTGAATAAATCTATGAGTTTTTAATTTTGTCTTCGCTAATATAGAATGTAAAAGTACACATTTTTTCTGTGATATACAACTTATGAATTATAAAAATTATTAGTTGAAAATTTCAATGTTAATTCAATTTCAGAATTAGAATGAGCCATGGCCATATAACGGATTTTTCAAGGGTTTCACCACTCGGATTTTGAGTTTACACCAGATTACAAAACATTACTGAAGATTTCAAAAGGTTTCAAAATATTTCGAAGATTTAAAAATATTCAAAAGCATTTTAAAAATTTCGCAACGATTTCAGGGTTTTCAAAGATTTAATAAAGTTGTGTACACCAGATTTAAAATATTTCACAATAATTTCACGAAGCTTGTAAAACTTTCAAAAGATTTAAAGGATTTCAAAGACTTAAAAAAGAGTATAGTACACCAGATTTCAAAGATTGTGAAACATTTCGCAGATTTGAAACGATTTCAAAAGGTTTCAAAACATTTTAGCAGATTTGGAAAGATTTCACTAAGATTTCAAATAATTCAATGGTTTCAACAATAAAAAAGATTTCACAAACAATGATTGAAGAAAAATTTCACAACTATTTCAAAAGATTTGAAAAAATTTCCGAAAGATTGCGAACATTTCATAAAGATTGCAAGGATTTCAAAGATTTGAAAAAGCGTGTACACAAGATTTTAAAGATTCCACAAAGATTTCAATACTTTCAAAAGATTTAAAAGATTTTACAGATTTTAAAAATATATTAATGATTTGAAATAAATACAAAGATTTCAGAAAGATTTCACAAACATTTCAAACGTTTCATAATAGTATTATAGAGATTTCAAAAGAATTCCAAACATTGCAAAAAGGGTACCGTACACCGGACTTCAAAGATTTCAAAACATTTAAAAGATTCTAAACGACTTCAAATATTTCAATTATTTCAAACGAATACGAACGCTTTCACAAATGTTTCAAAGGTGTTAAACTATTTCAAAAGGTTTCAACAAATTTGAGAAGATTTCATAAAAATTTCAAAAGATTAAACACAAGTTCGAAAATATTTCAGATTTTAAGGATTTCAAGGATTTCAAATAATTTACAAAAATTTGAAAAGATGTCAAAATGTTTCACAGAAATGTCAAGATTTCAGAAAGATTTTAAGTACTTCAAGAGATTTGAACGAAATCACAAAGATTTCAAAAGATTTCAAGGATTTCAAACACGACTTATCTTCGTAAAAAATTAATAATTTGTTTATTTATGGTTCTGCTTTCTTTAAAAATTGTTGGCTGATAAAAAATGAAATGTCTAATTTTTGAAATCTATAAAAAACAGTTATTCCATTATTAGACCTAAAAAAAGGAGACCTGGAAAAACTTGACTTCTTGACCTGGAAAACCTGGAAAAGACCTTGAATTTTGTTCCTAATAATCGCTGGGCACCCTGAACAAAATCGGGTACTAATTATTATTATCTGTAGCCGGCTAGGGTAAAGGAACCGATTGTCGACGAAATAGTCAACCTCAAATGTTGTTATTATTTTTTTGTTTATAAACAGAAAATTCTACCAATAGGACATTTTTTCAATTTTCAAATAAAAAAAAGAACAGGAAATATAAACCGATTTCACCATTTTTCTTTTACTTTTTTCCAACTTTTTTCGGATGAGAAACAAAAATTTTTTTTTCAAATCAAACGATTCCAATAATTTAAGCATTTTTACTCAGCCCTACTGTGCATTGAATTTATCTCCTTTCTAATCTATTGCTTAGCGCACACTTAGAATTTCGGCGGGTAGAGACGCACCTTACGTCTCGGAAATAAACTTCTAAGACATTTATTGTAAAGTTCCAACATAAGTTATTAACAGAGTATCCGTAGTTATTGCAAATACAGATTACCAGCATGAAGGGCCTTGTCCAAAATTCCGCCTGGCGAGTATCTTTACTAGACCGAAGCCGACGTCAGGAAACCCAGGGCCGCGGACGTCAGGCACTCCAAGGGCGCGACGTACAGGCAGCCCGAAACACAGTACTGTGGATGGGGACCTCGGCCTGCCACCACCTGCATACTTAGTGACCCATCAACAGCAGCCAAGCGACCCGATCTACAGTACACATGGGCCAGGTAGCACGCAATACACATATGGGCCAGGCAGCACGCAATACACATATGGATCAGGCAGCCCGGGATACAGATATGAGTCAGGCAGCTCGAGCTCCGCAGTTGGGCCTGGTAGCTCCTCACCTTCGTCGCACGGCATAACATCCTTACCTTTGCCAGGCATAGACGTCTGGCACCCCTTTCCTGTGCCAGACAACCAAGGCATCATACCTGACACATTCACACCGAGATTTCGACGTCAGCGAACCCCTACCACCCCGATATGGAATCCTCCGTCGTCACGTTGTGCGCCTTGTTTTCCCAAAGTCTGTAACTGTAACTGTAACGGCTGTGTTCCCTGTGGCAAATGTAATAACTGTAGAAAAAAATACATTTCCTGTGACGGATGTTGTTCCGACGGTTGTTCCTGTAGCGGTTGTGATTGTAAGTCTTGCGGTAGTTGTGACGGCGGTGATCGTTAGAGCGGTCTAGCTGATTAATCAATTTGTGAATTTTCGTTCTTCATTAAGCATATGCCAGTTGGTGGCGAATAATTAAGAAATATGCTTATACTCACTGCAATAGAATCAAATGTTTGTGCTTCCCCAAATTGTAATTTACATTATTTGACCACAATTTCAGACTTCTCAATGAGAAATACATGTATATGTATAAGGAAGTAATCCGCATAATAAAACACTCCAGTGTAATAATTTGAAAATGTTTCATTCTTCTCCTTGCTTACTCACCAATGATATAAATTCGTTCGTGCGAAGTAAATATGTCATCGCACTAAAGCTAATACAATACACTGCTTCAGAGTATTTGATTCCAGAGTCTTTAATTAAAATATCAATTCTTAATATCAGAAAAGAACAGGAATTAGTATGGTCAATGTGAAAGATTGATTTTTTTTATACTGAAATGCAGAATAATAAAAAGTGATGGTAACGTAACAGGTAACGTAAAAGTAATTACACTTATCATTAATCATTATAGATAAATGTCCTTTTACAATAATAAGAAATATAATATTCTGACTCGGTACTTAATACAAATATTGAAATACAAAAATGGAACAACCATATAGATATAATGTGATCTGCCCCAGGAAAAAAGAACCCGTTGCAAAGGCGAGTCCGTGAATTGCGTTTCTGTCAATTGCAGATTGAGATTTTTGAAACTGAATTGGTTTGCGAATATGTGAATCAGTCAGTTTTTCGAATGTCTTCGAATCTGCAATGAACTACGATGTCCATTTCAAGGTGATTCATATTTAATTGGTTACCCTGTTTTTGAATCAGACCGATTCTTTTGAGGTTAATCTGCCATATTTCGCATGATTTGCAAAATTTATCAATTATTGAGGGATTAAGCGAAATCACACGCAAGGCCACTAGATTCCTTCTGCTTGTTCAGTTCTAGAGGATGTAAAGGCTTTTGCAGCATATAAGTCTTTAAAAAAATGCTAACGGGTGAAAGTCTGTTAGAAAATAATCGGCGGCAATCTGGAATCCCAGGGGCAGATTGTTTTACCTGATTTTACCCATTTTTCCTGAGGATGCGACCGCAGCGAGATCAGGAAACGATATAAAAACCACCATTTTTATAAATAAATTATTTTAAAAATTGTTGTGTTTAATTAGAATCATTCGTTTTAAAGTTAATCGAGAAAATCACGTTTCTCGCAAAACGTAACATTTCTATCAGTTAGTATAAATGAAAGTGGTGACAAAAGGCAAAACGACTACTTCCAGACAAAAAAGAAAGTAGTGGTTTTGACTTTTGTCACCACTTTCATCTGTATAATATTCCCAGACGTTAATCATAAGAAGGATTTAACATTACCTACTTTCTTCAATATATTCAGTTAGTATATAAGGTCAGATCAACCCTTAAGTTAAAATACAGTAATAAGATTTCTAGTGCATTTGTTCACGCCTTCAAGACACATCGACCGACCTATTGTAAACCTTTTATGACTCGCCGATACCGATTCGTGAAGTTTCAAAAAAATAGTTTATTCTGTTAATATAAGAAAAACTTTTTCGAGATTCAAAATACAACAATACGCTATCTAGTTTATTTGTTTGCATTTTTGAGATACATCGATTGACTTATTGTTGAACCTTCCATGACCCTATTGACGAACATTCTATGACCTCGTATTATCTAGCAATACCGATATATAAATTTAAAAAATATATTTTGTTTATCTTGTTCATATGAGGAAAAGTTTTTCAATATTGGGAATACAATAGTAATGTATATGATATATTTCTTCAGTCATCGAGATGCATCGATTGCCCAATTGAAGAAACTTTCACGATCTACCATAACCTACCAATATCATTTTTTAATTTGTCAACAAAATTATTGACTTTTTTCTTAAGAAGATTTTTTTTTTAATTGGGAATATAAGAGTATCCTATTTTATGTATTTTTTCAGGCCTTCGAGATGCGTGGATTGACGTGTTGACGAACTTTCGATGACCATTCTCGATCAATCAATAGCGACGTGAAGCGTTTAAAAAAAAGGTTTCATTGTTTATATAAAGACAATTCTTTTTTTTTTTAATTTGGAGTATTACACTACCGTAAGTTATGAAGATGTTTATTTTAGGAGAACATATCGATTAATTTTTAAATGGGCACTGTGGTAGCAATTATTCAAGTAGATTCCATAGAGATATCTACTGTTTTTGTTTTATCAACTGCAACGTCAGTTAGAACGACAGATATTGATATTATGTAAAACGATCAACACTTGAAAGTTAAATAAACTTTTCATTTATATAAAATAAACGTGTTATTTACTTCAGAATATAAAGAAATTCCGTTACTACAGTATCAGAAGTGGGATTTGAGCTCGAGAATTGGTCATCAGCAATTATAATGTTTTGAAAATGAAAACTTCAAATTTTTGTGTCATCGTATTTGGATCGAAGAAAGCTGTGTGCTGAAGAAATGAAAAAAAATTGTTTGAGGAGTGTATTTGGGGCTTTTTGCGGGGACATATCATCTCACATGCGGCAAGTCTCTCTGCGGCATGTCACAACTGCGGCATCTCTACCTAGCGGCTTCTCTCCCGCGCGGAATTTTTCACAGTAAAATTGACATTTTTGCGGCATCTCTCACCGCACCCCTGTGACTGGCCGAAGAAATAATGTTGGTCAACCCCCTACCCCTTTTCCAACGTCTCGTGGGGGCGGGAAGGCACCCCTGTGACTAGACACAGAAATTATATTGCTCCCCTTTCCACTGGTGAGAGATGCCGCTAGGTAGAGATGCCGCAGGTGTGACTTGCCGCAGAGAGACTTGCCGCATGTGAGATGATATGGACCCCTTTTTGCAAGACGTCTTTTTTGAAACAGGAATAAATTGCTGTGTGCTTTAACATAATTCCTGTTAGCAAAATACAGAGGACTGTTGTGTACTTTGACGTTCTTGCTGTGACAATTCAGAGGATTGCTGTGTGCAATAAGTTTGGATTGATTGATTTAAAAAAAATCACAAAGGTTTATTATATACAATTGATTTTTCATTATCTCCGAAAATTTGAGGTTTGTAACTATTATCTTATTAGAAAAGAGCAACGAGAATTTCTGTCACGTAATTTTTTAAAAAATATATGGTATTTTCTACTGGCATTGAATTTTAATTTTAATAAAATGCCGAAGACTCCCAGTGATTTTTCGGTTTTGAAGTTGAAAGAAATTTTGAAAAGAAAAGGTCTGCCGAATTTGGGAAATAAGGCTGATTTAATTAATCGATTAGAGGAAGTTGATCCCTCATGTTCATGGATGGAAATGGAGGAGTTAAATTCGTATAGAGAAGAAGCAGCTTCTTTATTAGATACAACAAGTACGACTATTCCAGATCAGAGTCCTTTACTCACAGATTCTATTTTTCCGTCACTACCGCTGAATTCATCAACGAATTTTACATTGATGCAACGCGAAATGGAACTTATGAGAAGGGAGATATATTTGCTTGCACGAGAAGTACAGCTACTACAACGTCAAAACCAGGTTCAAGGAAATTCAACAACAGGTTCAGCAAATTCATAAAGTTCTCGTTCCAACGTAAACATTAGAGCTATTAGTGATTTATTAAGCGAATTTAATGGATCTGATCGCAACTTCTGTCAGTGGGAAAAACAACTACTGCTCTTTAGTGCAACTTATGAACTGAACGATAATTTTACAAAAATTTTGCTCAGTTAGAAGTTGAGAGGCAATGCTTTAGAATGATTTCATTCTAAATCAGAACATATTGGAATGAGTATGGAAGACTTGCTTAAAGATATGAAAAAGATGTTTGACCATCGACCTAACAGGTTAGAACGACGCAGGCTGTTTGAAGAAAGAAAATGGAAATTCAACGAGTCATTTGGCAAATACTATCATAAAAAAATAATCCTAGCTAATCAAGTGCCAGTGGACGATGAAGAGGTGGCGGAT